>JABXWE010008385.1:0-23222 GCA_014611495.1 Limonius californicus | reverse complement strand
AACGTGTTCTTTATACTATTTTTTCTATTGAGGAAGTTTAAGAGTATTTTAAATAAATTTATGTAGAAAATTTTACGTCAAATCGATTACTAGCGAGTTTTTATAAACACTTATGGCAGCACTGACAGGTGGCTGAAACTGACATTTCAAACTATCAAATTCAAATCGAACTACCAACATCGTAAAAAAACAAACTAAAAACAGTACGATTATAGGCCTCCTTAACGTACTGTTTTTAAGCTAAAACAGTGCGCTTAGAACGGCTTTATAAAACCGAAATAGAAAAATGGTTAATAAAGTTTGACATTAAAGTTTATTATACTTTTATACTTAACCTAAAATACAGGAAGTTATTTATCGACACAAAGATTGAATCTATGCGTTATTTACCTACGTTGTTAAATCATCATTGGTATTCAGAAACATTGTGTTTAAGCACTCGTTTCATCTAAAATACTGAAATTATTAACAATTTTCTCTTTTTAACGTTGCGTTGTTCTGCCATCGGCGAAATTTATATTGACACACTTCTCATTTGTTACGGCGCGAAAAACGTATATTCAAATATATCAAAGATTTTAAAATTTAATTAATTGTTTTAAACAACGATTTCAATGCATAAAATACCATTAAATAGAATTTCCCCATAATACTTGATCGTGCTATAACAAAATTCTCTTTGAAATTGTCACAGGATACTCAAAAAATATAAATTTGTTCATTATACACCAGTGGTTAATAATGAAAAATTATTTACCTGTCACTGCGCCAAGGTAGAGAAATTGAATTTCACGGCATTCTAATATGTGTCAAAATGCTACGCCATATTACTAGTAGTGAAAAAACTATTTTATTGAAAAAAGTATAATACAAGTATGGCCAATATACGAAATTATTCTTGAAAGATAAGAAATTTATGGAGTGCGTTAATTGTATCATTTATCTCATAAATGGCATGTTCTGTGTGTTTAAAATTTTTCTATTTTCGGGACTCAAAACAATTAAAAAACAAAGTCCCGGAATTCCTGAGAATACCACGATTTTAATAGGAGTGATTGGAGACGGTGGTATAAGTAAATAAACTTTGGGAAATCTCTTACATCCACGATATTTAGAACAACTAAATACGAATTTGGGTAACTAACCCGCCATCTTCAGTAGGAACTTGAACGAGTTAAAGTAACTTGGCTGAGAAATACCTCTAGAGGTAAGTCTTTCATCAAGTCAACAACTGAAGTCCAGTACTAATAATCTAACAAATAAAGGCTGAAATACTAAATCCCCGTTGGGGTTCGTTAGATTTTCTAGTTTTATGCTGTGTTTTGTCTCTTAAATATGTTGGGCAACACTTGACTAATCAAACCTATTATTTGTAAAATGAGCCACATGTTCTTGAAACCTAATCTCAATATTTAGTTTGCCTAATATATTATCCATTACGGTGAGAACAGTCAATTTCGTAAATCCCCGACATTTCCAAGGTTTTCACTTTTGGTTTGGGGTTTCCCAATAACTTCCGAATGTTGTTATTAGAGCAAAATACAATTTTGGAATTGATTTGTTTGCATATTTTATTAAGGCCGTTGGTTAAAGGATGGAACGGAAATCTAAATCGATAGCGGATTGAATATCGGTACAAAAATACTGCTTACTACAGTGTTTGCTCTCCACACGTCATTGATAATTTAATTAGAAAACGTAAGCTAAGATTAAATGTTCGTAATTACACGACTTTACAAAGTTTCCACTTTGAAGATATCACCAGAAATTTCATCGAAATTCCGTTCCATCCCGCAACCAAAGGCCTTGATAAAATTTACAAACAAATCAATTTCAAAATTGTATTTTGTTCAAATAACAATATTCTGAACTTGTTGGGAAACTCTAAAGACAAAATAAAAACTTTTGAAAAGTCGGGGATTTCTAAAATTAACTGTTCTCACTGGAAAAAGTATTGCGCAAACTAAACGTAATATTGAGATTAGGTTTAAAGAATATGTAGCAAATTTTCACAATCGTGTAGGTTTGATAAATCAAGTGTTGCCCAACATATTTCCGAGCAGGGCGTATCCAGCTCAAAACGCTGAATCCAACTTCTTTCATGGGGAAGGGGGTCCATGGGGGGGGGGGCATGCAGTAATACACAATTACAAAAGAAAAACATTATTTATTAATAAAATTAATTTTTTAACAGTAGTTTGCGAGGATTAGTAGCAAATTTTTTTTACAGAGTTTGAATGTGCTAGTTAGCTTTAACTATGTCAAGCGCCTTCAATTGAAGTGTATTTGCTACGTGTTCCAGTATAGAGGAATACTTCGCAATTAATGCTACTGGCACAATAAATGAAGATTTGCACGCCGTTACATGCATTTGATATGACTGCCCCCTCCAGCTAATGTCTCTAATGCTTCAACAATACCAACGAAGTGATTCTTAAAAACACGGATGCTCTTGTACTTCTCTGACTATCTAGTCTCACACAATATAGGAATATTCGTAATAAGGTTTCGTTGTAAAATGGACTTGCGAGAAAATATGATTATCTCCTTGATAGTTCCAACGCAGTTTCGAATTTCTGGGATAAGTACGCCTTCATCCAGATTTTTTCTTCTAGGAGGTAAATCGTGTGTACCGGAAACAACTGAGGACAGTACTTTTTTGTTTATTTCTATTACTTTTTACGAAGACTGGTGAAGTGGGATGTCCACTGGAATGGCCTCCATGCATCCGAGCGATTTTGCAGATTTCATTGCAACCTTATGCCTCTGGGTCTGTACATGTGCTTTGCAATAATCGTGCATGTCTTTGTACTTAGTGAAAGGTCTGATAATGTCTCATCATGCTGGCTGACGGCGGAAACAAAACACAATATTTACAGAAAGCACCTTCGAGTCTTTTGAGTAAGCTAACCATGGTGAATATGTGTCCAGCCACTGTGATGGAATTTCCTCTTGAGATGTTTGGCATCTGCCGCAAAATCGTAGTTCTTCGAAGGTACCTAGACATTCTCTAGAAGATGTTTTTTCTTATCAACCGGCATAGTGGTCACCATCATCTTCATGACAACCGTCGTCTTTAGTTTTACTTTCACTATCTGGCACCGTGGCTTGAACCAAAGTAGATGGCGTCGCAGTCACAGTATCTGAAGCAGAGGGTGGTTGTACTTCCTTGCCCTCATCGCTGCTGCTGCTGTTGGTACTATTCTTTCGTTTTAAATTCAGTGCAAAAAATAAAATATAACTTTTTTATATGTACGAGGTAAATAGCTTCGGGAATATTCTCGTTGTTGATGCGTTGTGATAAGAGACGAGATTATTCTATAAAGCTCCTTGTTGCCATAAGCTAGCTATACATCCATCTGTGAAAAGTCATAAGAACTACAATCGGTACGTGTATAATACACATACAGGTTGTAGTTATTATGACTTTTAACAGATGGCGCGAGGGTCTCTATTTTCGTAATTAGCTTCTTTCAAAATGTTAACATACCAACAAGCAACCTATTAATCAATTTTTCAGAAATTTGTTTTTTAATGTTTCTCTGTTTTATTTTAAATTTTTTCCACCTTGGAAGGGGGCGGCTGCCCTCTCCCCTGGATATGTCCTTGTTTCCGAGACAAGACATGGTATAAAACTAGAAAGTCTAAACTTGTCAAAGGAAGTGTCTCCAAGAGCATTCATATTTTCAAAAATAGGGAGGATCTTTTAAATTCAGATAATGGGTCAATTCCTAACTCACATTTAATTCATTTGGTGAAAATAATTTCTTAACCGGTTGTGCGTAACGAACCCTAACGGTGATTTAGTGTTTAACCCTTTGTTTGTTAGATTATTAGCATTGGACCTCAATTGTTAACCTGACGAAGGACTTATTAATTATTAATTAATAGTTTCAATTGATATACCACCTGGGGTTTTCTTTCCCATTTTTCTATTAGGCCTACGTTAGTTGCTGGACGGTCTGGGGTACGTTTGGGCGCCTGCAAACATGTCTGTCTAGTATGTCCCAGATAGCTCGGCAGGGTTCTTCCCTGGACTTAACCCAGGCCAATTTATGCCCAAATTTCGCCTTCTTGCAGGAAATCTATGGTGAAAATTAGGGTCCACATCATACACAGCAGGTACAACTTGTTCCTTCGAGACTGTATCAATAAAATAGCGTTTAGTCTTCATGGGATCACAAGAAGGGGACTGTTTTAATCCATACTGATTCCGCTCGAAATCATTACAAACCTACTGTCAAACCTATTGACTTCCTGCACATCGGCCGTGGAGCAACGTTTACCTGGTCGTTTGTATACACGTATTGGGCCATCTCAATAAGTCAGACGGAACCTGAACTCGTCGGTAAATAGTAGTTGTCTCCACTGTGGAAGTTCATACGGGTTTGTGGAGTCTTCTCAGACGGGGTGTTAGAACAGGTATTCTGTTTCTATCGGTCTCGTTAGAAATATCTACTCATGTAAAATTCGCTGATTAAGAGTCTGTTTCTGTGCCTGTACGGCCTTGCCTCGCCCGTTTTTTGTATCGACCCCTATTCGTGTAGTACTTAATTGCATATACGTTCAATCACAGAAAGACTTACGTCAACCTTTTTAGCAACTTCTTTAGCTACTTCACCATTCTAAAATAGAACAACATTAATCACTTCTGACTTGCTAAGATGCCGTATTTTTAGTTAGCTTAAGTAAAATTAAATTGTTTACATTTATTTGTGATTATTACTAGACATCCTTTAGTCGCCAAAGCCAATGCGGATATCTTGCTTATACTGTTTTTTGTATTCTCATAATTTTTAAGTATAACTTGACAGCAATAAAGGAGTTCAGTTTTGTTATTTTTAAGTTATACAACTAAAATATTGGTCTTTCAATGATTCTTATGTTCGCTTACACGAGGTTCATGTTTATAAAGTTATAGAGCTTATTCATTTTATAGAAGCAGTTTTTTGAATTTTCTATTTATCTTCAAATTAGAATTTGCAAATTTGGTAAAATTAATATTTAATGCAATTATGAACCTTTTACTAATAATGAGACAGCTGCAGATCAGCATATCACTTGTAAAACTTATGTTAGGGGCCAACAATTTTCATCCTTACAGTTGTGCATTAATTGGTGTAATAATATATTACAGGAATAGATTAACATTAATATGAGGCCAAGAACATATTAGTTTAAACTGTACGTAACTGTAATTTGGTCTTTATGGATAGATACACAGACATAATCTTTAACAGAAGAATTTCGGGAGTTCTTTTTACGAGAAGTAAATTATCCCCTAGTGTACCACATAAGTACAGGTTGGCCGATTTTGGTAAAAAAGCACATGTGTAAAGTTTTGATTATCAAAAAACGTTGGAGATACCCATGTCAATAAATTAATTTTAAGTAATACAAATGCTATGTTCAAAATAAGATTTATTAACAATTATAATTAAAAGTTTAATAATAATAAGCGTATTGTAGTAAATCGACCAGAATTATAATTAATAAGATTATGAGCAACTAAAACAGCGTTTTTAGTTCTACTGGTGATTTTGGATGACCGCTTGAACATCTCTTTGTAGTTGTCTTGCAGCAACTAGAGAACGTGCTAGAACACTTTGGGCGACGTTTCTCAAGTCTTGGGCTTCTGAAAAATAAAATAAATAATGCTTTCGGGCGTATATTACTTAATCACTATAAGCATAATCATCCATTCAGGCATTTTAGAAAAAATTAGTTTCTTGGTTTGCTTACCATCATCACGATTTTAAAATAATTCAGATCAAAGTGCATTCCTGCATTATAAAGAAATAGCAAATAATACACTTACCACGATCGTTGGCAATACTAGAATGGGCGACTTGAACGAGCCTTTCGATCTGGACAGCAATACTGTGGACATCATTTTTGAGCAAGTTTCTGATTTCAACAACCTGATTACTTTCTTCGTTAAGACCAGCTTGCTCGAGGGAAGTGCGGATTTGGCTCAACTTGTTAACGACCTGCTGAAGAACGTTTCTGACTTCACCGTCGTGGTTGTGGATCTGAAATGTCAAAGTCGAAATTCAAAAAGGCGAATTGTTTAAAAAAGCAAATAACCTCTCCTTACAAATTATGAGAGAAACCTATTAAAATTTGAAAGAGACAGAAGAAGACCAATGTAAGGCTTTACTGGAATATTTTTCTTACCTCTCTTTGGAGATTGTGGATAACATGACCAAGATGATGGGAGAGATGATGGGCATGATGAGCGAGATCGTGGATGGTAGATTCATCATCAGAAATGACGCTCTCGATGACACCAGACACTTGTGTGGCCACATCTTGAATTTGGGTGTTGATTTCTTCTTGGCTTTGACCAGCAAGTCTGTTACGAACTACAAGCTGGTGCAAGGCAGCAAGTAGATCATCGAGGACATCCTCAACTTCATCATTGATATCTGCAATTTAGAAATTTGGTATTGAATTTCCGAATTATATTCTGGTCAAGTGAAACCTACGCTCGGAATGTTGTGCTTGTTGAGCTACTGGTCCCAATCGTTGAGCTTCGGTTACAAGGCTTTGTACTTGTGATTCGAGCTGAGTTTGAAGTTGACCTGGTTCGTTGTTGAGGGCTTGTTGGATATTGTGCACGATGTTGCTGAGACTCCTTACCACTTCTTGGAGGACTTGTTGTCCTTGACCTCCTTGGTTGTGATCAATCTGAAATGAAAAGGCATATCATTAATTTTATTACCTAGAGAAATGATTACTAATAATCTCTAAAGTTATATAATCTTGAGATTGTGTGCACCAACTTCATGTTATTTAAAGACTACATAGAAATCTCATTGCTTAAATAGGCTATATTGATGTTTTACTAGTGAAATATGAAACTAATAATGTGTACTTATGCTGTTAAGGACTTACGGCTTGCTGTAGATGATAAACGGCATCATGCACGTTATGAGCGAGTTCGTTAGACTGTGAAACAAGAGCACGTCTGCGAATGGCATCTTCAACTTGGACATTTTGGACAGAACTGACTGCTTCACCTCCAATGGATTGTACTTGCTTCAAGAGTTCTTGAATTTCACGATTACGGTGTTCTTGGTTGTGCCCTGCACGAATCCAAACTACCTATAAATATTTCAAAACAATTAATAAATTTCCTAGAAACTAAAATAGAATATATAGTAAAGTAGGGTAATTTTTTTAATTTAATTTATTATAAATTTTTATTAGTCTACTAATTAAAATACATATATGAAAATTGCTGGGAAGGGTAGTCAACTTACTTGGAAAGCCAAAACGGCGAAGAAGATGATTGCAATTTTAGCCATGATGCTGCTGTTAAGATGTCAGAACAATTATGCTGTTAATCCAGGAAGGTGATGTTTATATACTGTTCGAAGTTTGTAACCTTTCGACCTGTTGTCACCTCCGATATCAACCACTAGTAAAGATTGCATATTTATGTACCTAGTGTGTAACAACTAGTGGTCTATTACATCAGCCAACTTGCCCCCGTGTTGTATAGGAACTATCGTCTGTGATGTATACAGAACTGGTTACGTTGGAATCCAGAAGGGAGTTTTATGCGAACTTTTGGGTTTTCGATTGCAGAAATTTTCGGTATGCCGTTAAAATAATCATCGAGATGTGCGACCAAATATTTATTTACAGCGTAAAGCCCGCTATTTTTATTCTGATGCAACTTAACTATAATTTGTAAAGAAAGTATATTATGTTAATGCGTTTGCTTTCCACACCTTCTAAACAATAAGATTCCTTACTTCTTAATTTTTTATTAGTGTGATTATTTAACTGTAAAAAATTGTATTTTATCGTACAATTACCAAATGACCGTAGTATTATGGAGAATGATTATAAAATGTTGTAGTAAATATTTCATCATCTACAAAAAAATCAAATAGATTCATTCATACATAATAAGCAGAATTGCTTAATAATGTGACGAATTAACATTAGCTTTATTTAAAGAAGGCTATTGTTATCTTGTTGTGTAAGCTTTTGTATATTTTTATTAAACGTTTCCGATCATCTTAAATTTAAATTCTATAAATATGGACATAGAATATTGAAAATTACGAAATTTCTGATAGTTATAAAGAATTGTAGAGACCAAAAGTGGCAGTGAATATTTGCTGTGTCATTCAGTGTGGATATATTACAACATTTTGAGTTTATATTTGTTTATTGGTTTCTGCAGTTTTTTGAATTACTGACGACATACCCCGTATTAATATTTAAGTTACAATTAAAAAATTCGAGGCGATATATAAGTATTACTGCTATGGAAATTTTCCGAAGTTGTTTGCATTTCTCTAGCTATTTCTCAAGACTATTCATTTTTTATACTTCTTGCAATCAGTTTTTTGGTTTACACATTTCCTTACAAGGTTTTATCCCAAAAACTTCTTCAAAGCTTAGAGTCTTCATATAACCCCCATTTAGGAAGATCGTAACTACCTGCAGCACTAAGTTAGAGACAAGATATTTATTGTATTAGCAAATACCGTGAGTTCAAAAAGTAATTACGTAAGGGTTGGCCATGAAAAATAAAAGTAATGTCAACAGCAAGCTTTAAAATTCATTAACTGTCATCACTGTTGTTGTTGTCATAAGTTTATATTGAAAATTCAGTTAAGTTACAATTATAATGGTTTTTACTATAGAACACAAAACATTTATGATTGAATCATATTTTCGAAATGGTGTTCAAAAGAACGGCGAATGGATTTACAGTGCGGTGCCATGTTTAGATGAATTTCGGCAACAATTTCCAGATATTGCTGTCCTTGACGGAGGCTTGATGTATTCCGAGATACAGGGAGCATTACCAAGGCCAAGAGACTGGTTTATCATTAGGAACTAGCCATACTATTGTCAAAAAACATTTAATGCTGTTCTCATACAAAATTCTTGCTTTACATGAGTTGCTGCCAGCAGATCACAATAGGAGAATTTTGTATTATCAGTGGTTCCAACAAAATTTAATGATCAACGACGTATTGCTAAATTTAACGTTTTTTTCTGACGAGGCCTGGTTCACCCTGTCGGGGTATATAAACTCACAAAAGATGAGGTTATGAAGTGCTGCAAATCCGCATACTTTTCGCGAATCTCCCCTTCATCCGTTACAATTTGGTGTTTGGAATGATGTGTCTCGAAGACATATTATCGGACCCATATTTTTCCACGAAACTGATACTGCTCAGAGATACCGGAATATTGTACGTGAATTTATTAATCAGTTTTATGAGAATGAGCTCCAGCAAGGCTACTTCTAACAGGATGGCGCGACGGTCCACACCACTCAAGAGACTCTCAATTACCTTCGTGGATTTTTTGACTATCGAATAATTAGTTTACGTTAAAATCCAGAATTTCCACTTGGATCACCAGGATTGACTATTTTGGATTACTTTATATTCCTTTATCTGAAAAATAATGTATACAAGACCCCTATTAACAATATCGAGGAACAGCAAAACAGAATTAAGGAACAGTGTGCCAGTATAACTCCTCAAATTCTTAAAAATGCGTTTAATAGTATGAAATCAGAGTAAATTTGTGTCTGCAGGAAAACGGTGGTCATTTTGAACAGCTTATTTAGTTTTTTATGTTTATTTTTCTGTACCTGTGAAATAAAAAAATTATAAATTACAATTTTAATGATTACCTACTTGTTATGATTTGTTTAATAGTGTAGTAATTTAGTTGTTACTGTTATCGTCTAAATTGAAATAATAGAACTCATTTCTTCAAAAATTGATTTATTTACATTTACCATGCAACTTAACCTAACACTGCCGGTTAGGTAATGGCGCTTGCGTTAGATGGCGCTAGAAAGGCTGTGCCTAAACGTCAATTGGTATATAAAGCTTGCATTAGACATTATTTTGTTATTCCATGGCCAACCGTTATGTAATTACTGTTTGAACTCACGGTACAATGGTTTTCCTTAAAATATAATGAAGACAATTTGTTTGATTAATTTTATGAATAATATTCTTTAGTACAAAGAATGTCTAGACCAAAATTGATATATTTTAAAGTCGATTTTCCAGTTGCTACTCTTGAGAAATAATAATTATTAACACTTACCTTAATAATAATTACGGAAACAGTTGTTTTACGAGCTAAACTACTCAAAAATGAATAGGGATATTGTAATATAAAGCACATACATATGTTTGTATTTGGCGGCTAATGGTCGTCTATTATTGTTAAAATAGTAAAATTAGAGCAAGCGACACGGTTTGATGTTAAAAAACAAAACACAATCGAATCCACTTGTAATTGTTTAACCGTATTAGTGTCAATTCGAATTAGTGTGTTTGATTGAATAATCTTTCCTGTATTCTTAAGATCTTTTTTTACATTGTTTGTTTATTCGTGTGTTACATTTGCGTTCTTAATAATAATCAGCAATGCAGAGAAACCATTTAACAATAGAACAACGAAATTTAGCCGTTACTATGCACCAAAGAGGAGATCGCCAGGTCGACATTGCTGATATGTTAGGAATCACCCAGAACGTAATTTTACGTGCCCTTTTGCGCCTTAGAAAAACAAGTATGACTGCAAGAAGGCCTTACAGTGGATCTGTTCCCAGCACAACACCTCCTGATGATCGACTTCTGATAATTAATGCATGAATACACCCCTTTTCAACTGCTCGACATTTACAGCAAGTGCCCCAGAATGCTACAGGAAATCGAGTCTCCGACCAAACTGTGAGAAATCGATTATTTGAGGTAGGACTTACCTCATACCGCCCCCTGAGATGTCCTGCAAGAACTGTGGCTCAATGAAGACACTGGGTGGAATGGTCAAGACGCAGGCTTTAAGAAGCGACGCCGTGGGCGATATCCTGTTTTCGGACGAGTCCAGATATTGTCTCATCAATGATAGCCGGCGTCAAAGAGTATATCGTAGTGACGGACATCGTAACTTACCTCAGTATACCTAACAAGTAGTTGCCTTTGGTGGTGGTGGTCTTATGGTATGGACTGGAATTTTTTTATGGTGGCGTTCTGATCTCCATATCTGTAATGGTACAGTCACGGGCCAATATTATGTCCAAGAGATCGTTATGGACCATGTTCTGAACTGTCGTTTTTGGACGGGAATATTTTATTTTTCTTAACGACAACACAAGGCCGCATCGTGCTCGGGATGTTTCAGAAGTGCTTTGAGATGAGGAAATAAACCATCTTGCTCTTCCTCCGCCATCTCCAGACCTCAACCCCATTGAACATGTATGGGACTTTTTGCAGAGACAGCTGGCAGCTGGATCATCATAATCCAAGGCCTACTAATGTGCACCAACTGAAGGAGATATTGCCGGTACTGTGGCATCAAATTCTATAAGATCATATTCATAATTGCATTGAGAGCATGCCAGCAAAGTGCAGGGCAGTTATTACTGCCAGAGGAGGTGCCATGCGGTATTAGAATTTAATAAATTTAAGTTAAGTGAAAGGAGACAATAACGATTTTCATTATAATATTGTTAAATTTCTTCTTTAACCTTTGTTGCAATTTTCATGTTAATTACTAAGAATACGTTACATTTTGTTGTTTTCGTAGTTTTTTATTATAAATGCAATTGGTGTAGCCTTTAAGTGTCTTACACTGCCATATTCCTATTCATTTTTGAGCAGTTTAGCAAAACTGCTTCATGAAATTGCATCAAGTGTAACACCGAAGATACTTATTTTGTTCATAATTTAAACATTCTAACTATACGGAGACACTTTTTTTTAGCATTATGTATGTGATATTCAATTGAATACCAAAATACTAACAGCGAAAAAAATCCCATTACGCCATATTCCGGATGAACTTATTTGGATTGTGCGATAACATAAATCTTTTTAGCAACTGCAAATTGGTAAAAAATTAATCTAATGCTGCAGATTCAGTATCAACCAAATTCTATTACTGCAAGTTTTGATTATGAATTATGAACTAAAGTACAACTGCATCAGAATACGAAGGTAAATATTAAAATTCCTCCATTAATTTAATTGAATCCATCCTATTGATGCGATAGCAGAAATGAAGGCATTTTAAATTATATCATTAGATTTTTAAAAACTCAACCAATTTTCAATTTTTTCTATAAGAATCAGCCGTAACTAAAATTTAAATAGTATATATAAACAATTGCTAGTAATCAAATGACCTCTTTACCCAGATAATACTTCTACAATTTAGCTGATGTAATAATAGCAGGCGAATTGTCATACAAAATAAACACAATCTTCCTTGGTGGTCGATAAAACTATTTGGGTTTGACAACAGGTCGAAAGGTTACCAACTTCGAGAAGTATATAAATCTCATCTTCCTGAATTAACAGCATAGTCTTTCTGACAACACCTTTACAGTAGCATCATGGCTAAAATCGCAATCATCTTCTTCGCCGCTTTGGCTTTCCAAGTAAGTTAATCATATTTAAATTGATGCTTTCAAAGAATGTGAAATACTTATTTAGATGTCCAACATGAGTTCATTATGTAATTCTTTTTGGTAATTTTTAAAATTATCTTGACGAATAATTATTCCATCTTGCACTTGTTAAACTTACTAGTTGTAGTACTACATATTCTTTGTTTTGGTATGGTGACTAGTTGTAGGGGTTTCAAGTAAACTTTCTACAAGCAATTAGTTTATTGCGTAAATTTTATTTAACATTCATCAATTTTTTTAGGCTGTCTTAGCTAGCCCAGTATCTAACCAAGAGCAACGAAACCGCGATGTTCAAGAACTCTTGAAGCAAGTACAATCCATTGGAGGTGAAGCAGTCAGTTCTGTCCAAAATGTTCAAGTCGAAGATGTCATACGCAGACGTGCTCTTGTTTCACAATCCAACGAACTTGCCCACAACGTACATGATGCCGTTTACCATCTGCAACAAGCCGTAAGTTCTTGTAAAATAACTTGTTCTTATTATTATTGTATTCAATTAGTGAAGATCGATGCGATTCGTAACCAAAAGAAATTCGATATGCTGTTTAAGTTATATGAATTTGTTGTGATCGCTAGGTGTAATTAATAAAATAGTTGGCAAGGAAGAAGTTAAATATAATTAGTGAATATTTTAAAGCACATCTGCTAGTGAAAGAAGTAAAATATGTCTTTCTAGGTCGATCACAATCAAGGAGGTCAAGGCCAACAAGTCCTTCAAGAAGTTGTAAGGAGTCTTAGCAACATCGTACACAATGTCCAACAAGCTCTTAATAACGAACCAAGCCAACTTCAAACTCAACTCAAAACTCAAGTGGAAATCCTTGTAACAGAAGTCCAAAAATTAGGTCCGGTAGCTCAACAAGCACAACATTCCGAACGTAAGTTTGTGTGAACCTTCACAAGGAGTAATATTACAATAATTTTTTAAATTATAGTTGTTAACGATGAAGTTGAGGATATCCTCGACGATCTTCTTGCTGCCCTTCACCAACTGGTAGTTCGTAATAGAATTGTCGGTCAAAACCAAGAACAAATCACCAGCCAAATCCAAGCCGTAACCAAACAAGTTTCCGATGTGATCCAAAGCGTCAGTTCTGAAAATGAAGCTACCCTTCAAGATCTTGCTCATCATGCTCATCATCTTGCTCACCATCTTGGCCATGTCATCCATAATCTCCAAAGAGAGGTAAGGCAGATATTTCTGTAAAGATTTGCATCCATTCTTTTCATGGTTTTTTTCTCATTCAGCAGCATATTCTACTCTTACTCCCTTTCAATATGTTTCATAAAGCTGGATTTTCTGAATTATTGTAACTCCCGTCTATAATTGCCTTTTGGATATGATTTTTACATTCCCCTAGCTGGTGAAAAGTTCTTGACCATGTTTTAAGAATTCGGTTTTGATTTACAGATTCACAATCATGATGGTGAAGTTAGAAACGTTCTTCAACAAGTTGTTAACAAGCTTAGTGAAATTCGTGCTGCACTCGACCAAGCCGGTCTTAATGAAGAAAGCAACCAAGTTCCTGAACTGAAGACTCTGCTCAAAGGCAACGTTCATAACATCGCTGTTCAAATTGAAAGGCTCGTTCAAGTCGCCCATTCCAACATTACCAACGAACGTGGTTAGTATTTGAATTGTTATATCGCACCGCAAGTCCGGTAAAGAATATGAAGATAAGTAGAGGTAGTAAACAAAATAAGAGCTAAGATGTTTATACGACACTTGATCATATCACTAAGAGTATATTCCTTTTAACATTGTTTTCTTCTTGCAGAAGTCCAAGACTTGAGAATCGTAGTCCAAAGTGTTCTAGCTCGTTCTCTTGTTGCTGCAAGACAACTACAAAGAGATGTTGAAGCCGTCGTCCAAAATCACCAGTAGAACTAAGAACGCGTTTTTAGTTGTTCATAATATTATAATTATAATTCTGGTCGATTTTCTCTAAATATGTATGTTTATTCGTAATAGATTGTAAGAATATATCTTAATAAAATTTAATATAATATCTGCTTTGTTATTTTTTAAATTCTTTTTTCACAACATTATACATAAAGTAAATTCAGAATGTCGTTGATTTAAACAAATAGCAATTATTGAATTTTCGTAACTGCCCTTATTTATCGCAATAAAATCACTAAACTCGCAAACATGTTTTAAATTTCTTAAGGTTACTGTTGTCTGTTATGCAATAGCTACATAATTGGTTGATTTACCACCTGTAACGACCTTAATAAAGGTTTATGTACAAAACTATAAATTGCCAGGATTTAAAATTTTGAGGATTGTTTTAATTTAAAGTGACAACCGATTGTGGTAGAAGAAATTGCTGTAAAATATTTGCTGATGTTACGATAGCAAGTTCCGCGATATGGGTGTTGACTTTATATGGAGAGCGTCTATTTTGAGAGAATTTCCTTAATGTCTCTTACTTTATGAAAGAGTGTAAAAGTAGAAAATATGTTAATGATATGTACGAGGTGTGTTCAGCTGAAACCCATCTTTGTGTTGTAAAAAATTTAATTACATATAATTACCGTTCCTTTTAAGGCACCTATCCCATTCTTTTACTAACGACGTATACCCTGCTCATAGGGTTCTTCTGGCTGCTGATTGAAGAAGTGTTTCACAGCTATCTGTATTTCTGCGTCAGGCTCAAAATTCCGACCTTTTAACGCCTTTAGCGGTCCAAAAATATGGAAATCCCAAGGCGATAGATCCGGGTTATAGGGTGGATGCTGTAAAACCCTCTATTTCTTTCCTTGAAGATTTTCGTTTACCACATTAGCAACATGAGGCCTAGCAGCAAAATGACCCCACGCGTAAGTTTTCTTGGATGTTTCCGTCTTATGGCTTGATGAAGCTTGTTAAAAGCTTCACTGTACAGATTTCCATTAACATTTACTCCAGGTTCCTTAAACTCTATCAACAAGGGTCCAATGGTAAAAAAAAAGTAAAATCACCTTGCCTGCAGAGGGTTGTGCTTTTTAACTTCTTCGGTGGTGGTGAACTTGAATGTTTCCATTGCATGGACGATAACTTACTAGATGGCTCGTAGTAATGGCACAAAGTTTCGTCACCAGCAACTATTGACACAAGAAAGTTATCACAATTTAGCCTATAGTCTGTGAGGTGTTGCAGAGATAAGCCCATTCGCAAGCACTTTTATTCATTACACAAGATACGAGGAATCCATTGCGAACAAACGTTGCTGTAACCCAGATTATGAACAATACTATGGACAGATCCTACACTCGCACCAACGATTTATGAAATTTCTCTAATTGAAACTCGACGATTTTCTCTAATATGGCCTTCCACACATGCAATATTGTTTTTCTGTTAGTGCAGCACACCGTGCAGCTGGTCGCGGCTCATCCATGGTCCCCTCTTTTCTATTCTTAAATTTTGGGCACCATTCCTTCACAGTTGGGTGCGCAATACATGCATTTCCATACACTGCTTGCTTGGATTCGCGTACGAATCTGCAATGGCTGCACACCCCCAGCGCATAAAAATTGTAGGACCGCACGCTGATCAAACTTGGACAGAGTTTCAACATCAAACGCCATTTCAAAATCGAAGTTTTAAAAGTCAGAATCAAATACAAACCCCAGAAACTTATTAATGTGTTGTTTGTAAACAATACTAACATTAACGAATGTCATTTGAAGTATTGCATTTGTTTTAAGGCTAAGTTGATCAAAGATGGGTTTAATTTGAACAAGCCTCGTATATACGCTCTCGACTTGATGTGGTCAATGTCAAACGTCTTTAACTTAAATTTAACGTACCGTATATTTTAAAGTTTAAAATACTTCTAATGTAGAGCTGAAATAATATGAGTCAGTGAAAGCCTACATATAACAGTTTCTGTGTACTTCAACTGTTTACATGAATATTTGAAAAAAGTAAAACGAATGAAGTAAGTCAGTTTTAATGTAACTTCAGTCTCTAAAACCAATTACCTATATCTGAAAATTCATAAGAAGGCTTTGTGAATTTGTAGGAAGAAGAATATAATAACATAGCGATTATTCTTGTATTTATTAACCTGAAGATTGTTGGACGATGTCCTCTAAGCTTATCATTGTGACTGCAGTGAGAATGAGAATGAGAATTAAATATGATAACAGTCTATACCACTTGGGAAACTGAGGCCTACATGTTCAGTATTATTATATTTTATACATTAAGTTTAGGCTAAAATGTAAAATTGTTGTAAATTTGTGCTTCTAGAATAAAGTTACATGTTACTTACGTTAGTGTAAACATTGCGCTAATCGGACAACTGACCTGACCTACTCCTGGCATCAGTTGTATACTATCAACAAAATATTGTGTTATATTAATGTACTTCTTACAGTTATAACAAACTTGATCTACTGCAGGAATACTACCTTAAAATCTATAATAAGGTAAATTTAATACAACAAATAAAAATGTTCAGGTATTTTGAACATTTTACTAGGGGCAAAGTAGATGGGTTGGAGTAAGGGTCTATCGAAATAGGTGCATGCTTCTGGTTTGGCATTTGTTTATTATTTTCTTGTCCAAAGCACGAAACTTCGTAAACATGGAAGTAAAATAATTCTACAGATAAAATTGGTAATTCCAGTTGGCACATGTATGTATGGATATTTTTATATTTCAAAGGTTTACTAGGTTTAGTAACAAATTCAGAAATATCCTTCCCTCTACATGCTTTCTTTTTTTAATAAGTTGTTGTAGACATTTATCCAAGTCCTCGATATCCTTAAGTAAGTAATTTTCTTTTTGCTTCACAATTTTTAGCAGTGATGTTGTATTGATTCGTTGATTCATTAATAGCAGGGTTTTGAAGTGGGTTACTTAGCCCAGTCGGCACTTCGACCCTAGGGTCTTTTGTATTCCCCGATTCTTTCAAAGTAGATCTGTGCCCTCGGCGGGTTGTAGAATACTTTTTTTACGAGGTTTTCATGTGTGAAGGTTGTTTCACGAAGTGTTCCCCCGAATAGTTGCTGTCTTGCGGTAATGTGCTGTACAGTCCAAGATTATGTGTGAGGCTGTTTCCTCCTCTTTTTCGCATAGTCTACAGGGAATCTGTGCTCTCGTTTCCCTCAACATCCGTATGCCCTGGCACCCATATGTGCTGAACTACGTTCTTCTTACATAAGGATGTCAGAAGGTATAGACATTCCCTTGTTAATTTAGTATTAATGCGAGGTGATTCAAGTGATTTTAAAGCTGCTTGACTGTCAGATAAGATGCTTATGCGTTGCATATACATTGCGTTATTGCAAAGACTTCAGCTTCATTTTTTATATCATTAATGGTGAAATTTCGTATCGGAGGCGACATTTTTAGAGGGGCTTCAATACTCGTTTCGATTTTTTGATCAAATTTCTTGGAATTTGATGTGAATACTTCAGTTAAATATTGTGCGAATGCTGACGCCTTTTCTTCTTCCGATCTTGCCCAAGTGTCTGTTTCGTTTCTCAGTGGTGGTAAGTGAGCTCGTGGTTTTTTAAGCCTTATGGTGGCCGTCTAAATTCATTAGTCATCTGCAGATAGTGAGCTCACGTAGGTTTGGAAAGTTTCATATCGGATTTCTTTTAACATATTTCTTAGTTTGTTGTTTAGTTGATTGTATTTTGTCTTCTATGCAGCGTTGTGGGTACGTTGCCATCTAGCTTTCGCTAGTTTCTTTTCTCTAACTAATTCCATGATTTCGTTAGGAATGTTAGGGGTACTAATTTATACGTAACTCGGTTGAGGAGTAGAATGCCAACGTGCTTCCTGCACGGTTGTTATAAAATGGCGTGTGACGCTTTCTAATTCCTCTGGTAATTTTACCATAGACTCAGATTTGTGTTTAGATGTTCATTAATGTGATCTTTGAATGTTTGCCAATTGGTTTTTTTTTGTTGCTGAGTGTGGGTTTACGTTTTTTGTAAATTATTGTTTCACCAGCAGTAGCTACCACTGGAGTATGATCAGATGACAAATCGCAGATGGAGATGCTATTCATATTACCTGATGCTAGGCCTTTCACAATAAGGAAGTCTATCTAGAAGGTCGGGAATTTTATTAGGGTCCGTTGGCCAGTATGTTGGGCTGCCTGTGGAAAGAAAGTTGTAGTGATTGTCGTTTATGAGTTTGTACAGTTTTCTGCCTTTTAATGTAGTTAATCGTGAGCTCCAGTGGATATGTTTGTTATTAAAATTTCGACACCACAAAAAGTTTCGAAGAATGGTTGTAGCATTTCTTTCGCGATGTTATGTCTTGGTGGACAATACATTGCTGAGATGTTTAACGGTGCTGGAAGTTTGTGAACTTAAATTATTGTAGCTTGTAGGAAGTCTCTTTTGTATGCCGGCAGTGCATGGTGCGAAATTGAATCTTGAATTATTATTGCCGCTTCTCCATGAGCCAACCCGTCCAGGTGATCTGTATGATAAATAGAGTATTGGGGTATTTTTATTTAGGTTCTTTCTATGTTTTTGATACTAGTAGAATATTTATATTGTTTATTTGCAAACATGTTTTGACTTTCAGCTTGCTCTGTTGCAAGCCATTGGCGTTCCATAAAGCAATTCGTAGGAATTTGGCCATTACTGAATTATCATACTGATGACGGCGGTCAGCATGTTTAGCAACATGCTATTTTGTTGTATTAACTGGTTGAACATGTTTAAACTCGCTGAAAAATTGAGACTTCATTTTTGTCTAGTGGAGGATTTGGTTTTTTAGTGAGTGTGAATAGTTTGTATGTGTATGTATTGGTTGATTGGGGGGAAATTGATGATTTTGTTGCGATGGAAGGGGAGGAAAATTTTGTTTTGTGAAGGCAGGAGGTGTTGTAATTCTTGATAAATTGTACACACTTTGTAATTGGCTAAATGTGGTCCGCCGTATAGTATGCAATTAGCTGAGGTTTCTCTCGTTTCTTTGCAGATTTTAGTATCATTCTGTCCGCTACATTTGATGCACGCAAATAGTCTATTGCAGTAAGCTTTTGTGTGGTTGTAATTTTAACATATAGTACTCTGCTCAATGTGTTTGTTTATTCTTGGAGCTTCAACCAGAATATGTTTGTTTTGCAATTTATGTATTTCACAAAATTTTTTGTTATTTGGAGCTGGTTCGAGGTCTCTGAAAAATATAGGAAGTAGTTCGTTGCACTGCTTTCGTTTTTTTCATTATCTTTCGTACTCGATGCCCTAGTTCTTGGAGGGCATTTTTAATAACTATTGTTGGTGTACTATAACGCAAGTGTTTCAGTACCACTCTGTATGTTCGATTTTCTATCATTTAGTAATTGTGGTGGATAGTATTATTCTCTACAGATCAGGGTTTTTTGTGTTAATTCTGACTACTACTATTTACTAAGCTATTAGTTGTGTATTGTTCTTCTTCGGCGATTGCTAATAAATTTTCTGTTATCTTTTTGTAATATATTACTCCATGGACAAAGATAGGTGGTGGTTTAGACATCGCTGCTGGTTTTTATTCATTATCTGCCTCTTTCGTTGAGATATCATTTTCTGATAGGACTAAGTATTTGTTTGGATGGACTGTTATTCGATGCTGTTCGTTACTTGTTGTTACTTGGGTGATGAGGTTCACTTATTTGCATGATGTATAAGTAAAATTTGGTCATTATAGATAGATACACAGCGGGACCTCGGTGGGATAGTACGAAACGCGCTGTCAGCCGAGGTCACAGTGAAATGCGGTCTGCTCGGCCGCATGGTCGAACCCCGGCCGAGGCGACCGTATTTCAACTAGTTAAGCTTAGGGTGCATGTTGCATGAATGGATAGTATGTAACGGAAGCGGGCACTCCCTGAAGTAATGCGAAAGCGGTTCCGGGGGGTGGAGAGTATGAATGAACTACATCCGTAGTTTTTAAGTATGCTACCTTCAGGTGTATCACATCACATCAGTGGTTGCCCAATTATGGTGAAGATAAGTGCACATGTGAAGCTACAATAGAACCACGATGAAAAAATTTTAAATACATTCCGTACAACGCTTAAGAAATATAGACGATGCATTCAAATTAAGATTTATTAACAAGTATAACTTTAAATCTAATAATAATAAGCGTAATACGAATCAACCAGAATTAATAACCAATAAGATTATCAACAACTAAAGTATCAATTTTAGTTCTAATGATGATTTTGGACGACTGCTTGAACGCTTCTTTGTAGTTGTCTTGCAGCAACTAGAGAACGTGCTAGAACACTTTGGACGACGTTTCTCAAGTTTTGGGCTTCTACAATAATAAAATGTTTAATGTTTTAGCGAATATATTAAATAATCACATGACTGTATCGTACTATAAGCAATAATTATAGATTGAAGAATAATTTTGACTTTCACTTTTCTTACCATCATCAGGCTTTCAATATAATTTAGATCGAAGTGCATTCCTAAATTACAGAGAAATAGCAAATGATACACTTACCACGATCGTTGGAAATACTAGAATGGGCTGCTTGAACGAGCCTTTCGATCTGAACAACAACACTGTGGACATCATTTTTGAGCAAGTTTCTAAGTTCAGCAACCTGATTACTTTTTGGTTAAGACCAGCGTGCTCCAGGGAAGTGCGGATTTGGCTCATCTTTTTAACGACCTGCTGAAGAACGTTTCTGACTTCACGGTCGTGGTTATGGATCTGAAATGTCAAAGTCAAAATTCAAAAAGGCGAATTAAATAAAAAAAAGCAAATAGCCCCTCCTTAAAAATTATGAGAGAAACCTATTAAAATTCGAAAGAGGCAGAAGAAGGCCAATGTAAGGCTTTACTGGAATATTTTTCTTACCTCTCTTTGAAGATTGTGGATAAGATGACCAAGATGATGGGCGACATGATGGGCATGATGAGCGAGATCGTGGATGGTAGATTCATCATCAGAAATGACACCAGACACTTGTGTGGCCATATCTTGAATTTGGGTGTTGATTTGTTCTTGGCTTTGACCAGCAAGTCTGTTACGAACTACAAGCTGGTGCCAAGCAGCAAGAAGATCATCGAGGATATTCTCAACTTCATGATTGACATCTGCTATTTAAAAGTTTTGTATTTCTGAATTATCTTGTGGTCAAGTGAAACCTACGTTCAGAATGTTGTGCTTGTTACTGGTCCCAATCGTTGAGCTTCGGTTACAAGGCTTTGTACTTGTGATTTGAGCTGAGTTTTAAGTTGGCCTGGTTCGCTGTTGAGGGCTTGTTGGATATTGTGTACGATGTTGCTGAGACTCCTTACCACTTCTCGGAAGACTTGTTGTTCTTGCCCGCCTTGGTTGGGATCAATCTAAAACAAAAGATATATTTAGTTCTTTTGCATGCGGAAGTGATTTCTAATTATTGCTTAAGTTATATAACCTAGAGATTATGTGCATCAAATTCGTGATATTTAAAGACAACATCAATATCTTATTACTTGAGTAGGCGACTGTGATGTTTCACTAGTGAAATATGAAACTAAAAATGTTTATGCTATTGACGACTTACGGCTTGTTGTAGATGGTAAACGGCGTCATGTACGTTATGACTCATAAAGTACATGATGCCGTTTACTCATAACTTATGAGCGAGTTCGTTAGATTGGGAAACAAGAATCCGTCTATGGATGGTATCTTCAACTTGGACATTCTGGATAGAACTGACTGCTTTGGTGCCAGTTGATTGAACTTGCTTCAAGGACTCCTGAATTTCGCGATTACGTTGCTCTTGGTTGTGACCTGCATGGACCCAAACCATCTAAAAAATTGAAAAAACAATTACTTTTCTTAAAATTAAATTTCTTAGAAAGGAAAATTAAATATATATTGAAATGGAAGTAATTTTACAAGAAGTTTTAGGAAAGAAACCAACAAGAAAATCAGTCGTCAATTCTATTTTAGTCTACTAATTAAAAAGCATATATGAAAACTGCTGGAAACAGTGGTCAACTTACTTGAGAAGCCAAAGCGGCGAAGAAGATGATTGCGATTTTAGCCATGATGTTGCTGTTAAGGTGTTGTCAGAAAGATTATGCTGTTAATTCAGGAAGATGAGGTTTTACTGTTCGAAGTTTGTAACCTTTTGATCTGTTGTCACCTCCGGCATCAATCACTAGCAAGATAGCATACTCATTTAGCGTGCATCAACTAGAGATCTATTACATCAGCCGATTTGAGCCAGTATTCTATAGGAAAAAAGGTCATTTGACTTTCATCAGGGATGTAAATAAAAACTAGCTCTGTTGGAGTCCAGAAGGGAAACATTTGGAGTTTTATGTAAACTTTTGGGTTTCCGATTCTATAGATTTTTGGTATATAGTTAAAAATAATCATTGAATAAGTGCGACCTAATATTTATTTATTGTATTGTATTATTGTATCTTTGTGTTGATGCAACTGAATTTTTAATTACAAAGAAGTTTTGTTGTAATGAAATTTTATGTTACTGCATTGGTTTTCTGCAACTTCCAAATAATAAAATATTTTAGCTTTTAACTTTGTAGGAAAATTATAATCTAACTTTAAATAAGAATTGTATTTTATCGTACAAGAAACAATTATCGTAGTATTGTGGAGAGTGATTATACAATGTTGTAGTAAATATTTCATGATCTACAACGAAAAAACAATTAGGTACATTCATACATAATAAGCAGAATTGCTTAGTAATGTGAGGAATTAACTTTAGATTTATTTAAAGAAGTATATTGAAGTATCTTGTTGTGCAAGCTTTTGTATTTCTTAAACGTTATCCTT
>JABXWE010008384.1:0-10849 GCA_014611495.1 Limonius californicus | reverse complement strand
AATTGCCAAACAAATTTAAGCAATCTCCATGGTTACATGTTCTCCGCGCTGTTTATTGACAAACGTCAAATTTCTTCCTAAAGAAATATTATGTTCCCTGTCAACAACCATTGCAAGGCAAATAAGGAGGTAAGTAGCGGCAGTAGAAAAAATGTTGTACACACTACGGGAGTAAAGTGATTTGCAGTCTCGGCCTCGACCACAATTGCCACACCTCGCCTGAAAACTATCACTTTCCTCCCTAAGGATGTAATAGTAGATTGTTTGACAAGTAAAGAAAAGTGGTTGTTTACTATCGAGTGGAAACAGATTGATTTACGAGCGTTAGCGAGTAAATTAAGTTTTCACGAGATAGTAGACCACTTTTCTTACGAGTTAAACATGCTATTTTTTTGTATCCTTAATAGAAAATGTGGAAAACCTAAGAATATTTTAACAAAAATTGTTTTATTACAATCTTTAACATAGTTGCCTATTAAAAGTAACCTTAGCAACGCATGACGACAAATTAAACAAAACAGAATTTTAACAGAAGATGCAGTTTGAAGAAAATGAGAGTATTTTGGAAGCCGCCAGAGAAGCGACTCTAAATCTACTTCCATCAAAGTCTAATTGTACATTCAATTTTTATGGCAATAAATATAGTGAATAATTTTTTCGTTAAATGTCATTTTTGTGTGGTTGTGTTGCTAACGATTAAAGTGTTGCTAACGAATAAAGTGTTGCTAACGATTAAAGTGTTGCTAACGAATAAAGTGTTGCTAATGAGTAAAATAAAACATTTCCTTTGTGAATTCTACTTAATCAAATGGCTGTTTTCCATTAAGGATACAAAAAACTATTTTTTTTCATATCCTTAATGGAAAAGAGCATACTATATTGTGAGAAAATCGTAAAGAAATGTGTTAGTTTTCTTGTTAGCAACACTTTTCTTCTTAGCAACACTTTTTTTTTGTTTACTCGTCGTTATAATGTTTTGTTACCATGTTAGCAACACTTTTAGTATATGTAATCAAGGAAGCAATACAGTATCTTGCTTGATTAAATTTTATGACAAATTTTAAAATATGTTATGTCAAATTTTAAATTTTTATTTATCCTTTTCCATTAAGTATACGAAAAAATAGGATGTTTTACACGTTTGAAAAGTGTTTCTTCCATGCTCGTGCAAATTTAATTGACTCGCTTCGCTGCGCTCGCTCGTTAATTAAACATTTGCACTTGATGGAAAACTGACACTTTTCTAAACTTGTAAAACAATCTACTATTATTGTAACTTATGCCTAATAAGGATAGGCAACATAAAAACATTTTCGTTATTTTCCAGAATAAACTTCTTAGAAACTGCACGTCATTAAAGTTTTGGGTTCACATGTATAGCAGGTTGTCCTTTTTTTCCAATTTTTTGTAAGCTTTAGCTAGTTGTTTTGTAAGGTTCAGTTGCAGCATGGTGTTGTCATTATTTTATACGATTTGTATAATACAAATGCATTAACATTAATATCAAGTATCCTATAAAATATTACCATTGGCCATCCGTAGGTTCTCTTCCTCTGCTATAATTCGCACACTTTTTATGCAAAGCATCAACCCCGTCTTTAGTAAAGTTATAATGGTTAATAATTTCGGGTTTATTATTAAAGCCAAAAAAGGAAGGTAAAAATTCACTAGGAATTTCCCGTTTGTTTCTTTACAATGTCCCGACGAATGTAACGCCTTTAGTCTTCAATATCCTCACCAATTCCTCCTCAATACCTTATAATATTGAAGCCAGGAGAAAAGGAATGAAAGCAATGATAATAAGAAAAAGGTTGATAATAAATGGAGAGGAATGGAGGATCGAAGAGTTAGATGAACAAAGTACGGAAGTAGGAAAATTAAGAAAAGTAGAGAATAAAATGAAAAGAGGAAGATCTTCGGACGAGGAAGGGGAAAATACCCCGAAAGGAGCAATCCCGAAAAAGAAGAATTGGGCACAGACGATTTTGGCACCCTATGGAAAAGAAAGGAAGGTGAATGCTGAGCAGAAGAACGGCAGTAGAAAAGATAATTCAGCGATTGTCGAGGAAACACTAAACGCAACTTTTAGGAACATAACGAAGACAACAACGAATCAATACAACTCAAAAAACTAGAAGAAGCTGAAAACCGGAGGGAAAAAACAACAACAATAGAATGCAAAGCGAAAAGGCAAAGAGAAAAAAAGGAGAAGTAGCGGAAAAGTTATAAATTAAACGAAGAGAAAAGCACTATGAAAAATAAGAAAAAAAAAATAACAAAAACAAAAAACCACAAAACAATAATTGCGACGTGGAATATAAAAACACTTTTACAACCTGGAAAGATGAACGAAATTATGCAAACAATGGAAATTTATGATATCGATATTATGGCATTACAAGAAACGACATGGGCTGGGAAAGGTGAAATCAAGAAAACAACCATACATTATTCTGGCGTGGGGGGGGGACAAGGTAGGAATGGAACAGGTTTCATTGTATCCAAAAAAGAAATGCCTAACATAATGAAATGTGAACCCATAAACGATAGAATATGAATCCTAAGAATTCGAGAATAAAATGTATAATACTACCTTCATATGCATATATGCCCCAACAGATATAGAAGAAAGTACAAGAAAGAAAAGTTTTATGAAGAACTGCAATTCGAATGTGAAAAAACACCAAAATACGATACACTACTAATACTCATCATCATTCATCAACAGCCTTTCCGTCCCCCGGACATCGGTCTCTTCTTTGCCACGTGTTTCTCCCCAGCGCTAAGGTAGAAACACGTGGGACCTACAGTTTAACGTCGAATCCGAACAACAGAAATTCCAGAGAAGGTTTTTAGCATTAAGATCCCACGGTTGCAAGCCGGATTGGGAAATTGTGTGTGGTGGGTTGCAGACAAGCTTGTTATAAGTCTGCGTAGTAATGGTTAGGTTTCGAACCCAAGCCAGAATCGACGTTTTATTCAGAAAGCGAGCGCTCTACCAATTGAGCTACACAACACACTTCTACTACTAATACTAGAAGATATCAATGCCCAGATAGGTAAGGAAGAGTACATAAGAGCTGTAGCAGGAAGGAACACAATACATGAAGAAACGAACGACAATGGGAACAGAATATGCAACCTAGCGGCAGCAATGAATCTATTTATCGTTAGCACAAAATTTCCTCATCCAGAGGCACAAAATATCATGGAATCACCCAAACCATAGATTAAGGAAACATTTCCTTAATCTATACCCAAACCAAACATGGACGAGTCAAATCGATCATGTACTGGTAACGAGAGAAAGAACTAGTAACATACAGGATGTAAGGTCATTCAGAGGCGCCAACGTAAATACCGACCACAACCTAGTAATTGCAACGATCAAGGAAAAGAAAAACCTAAGAAGAGGAAAAGAGAGAAACTAGAAGAATACAAATGGGATGTAAACAAAATGATAGAGCGAAAGATGAAACGAGCATTAGAAGAAGGCATAACACAGGAACTTCAGCGACAGCAAATCCCCACTGAATATACAAATAGAATCGAAATCCAGTGGAACAACATAAAAACCAGTATTCTAAGAACAGCAGAAAAATGTGTGGGTCACAAGGAATACGAAAAAAGTAAAGAATGGTACGACCAAGAGTGCAAGAAGACGAGCGAATTAAAAAACCGAGCTTGGATAAAATGGTTGCAATCAAATGCGGAAGAAGATAAACAAATATACAAAGAAGCAAGTTCCCTAGCGAAAAACACAGGTAAACAAAAAAGAGGAATTGGAACGAAAAGAAAATAAAAGTTATGCAAGATGAATAACAATAAAAACACAAGAATGTTTTACCAGAGAATAACGCTAGAAAAGAAGAACTTTAGAATAAAAACTACAGGGTGTAAAGACACACAAGGAAAGACAAGATATGAAACCAAAGAAATACAAGAAATATGGAAGAATTATTACGAACAAGTATACAGAAAGGAAACAGAATCGAATACAATAGCACACATATTATATAGTAAGTTCCAAATAGCTTCCGGTTCAGCTTTGTCACCTAGGCGAGCACGAGTGCGTAGTCTAGGTAATTGAACAGCAATATTAGGTTTTTTTCGTTCGCGATCGATCTACGGCTGGTTTTTGTGAGCACTTAAAACGAATTTTTCCGTGATAATATTTTGAGGAAACGGCATTACCCTCATCTTCGTCCGATTCCTCTTCGATGATTCTTTCATTGTCGTTTCCGAAAATATCATCCTCACCTAATTCAATTTCAGAAGACGATCTATAATCACTTTCTAAATATTCGTTTTTCTCGCAATTCTCAACACCACTCGAATGTACATCAGCTTCGAACCATTGAAGGTGTTTCCTCAAAATTAGGATACCCAAAACGCACTGCTATACCAGATCGCGAAGTGCCCGCCATAGTAGCGTAAATATATATTTAACAAGGTCCCGTCACACAGTCCGCTCCGAAAACGAAACTGATGTCATCACAAAATCGGTCACACTTATAAGTTATAACCACCTAAACGTATTCGTATTCGAAATTGGCTAATTAAAGGAATATTTAGAAGGGCATGAATGCAATGTGTGCATCTGCAAAACTCCAGAACTTTCTAAAACACTAGCGGTCACACAGACTGCTCCTAGGTAGTTATGGGTTGAAAGCGGTTGGAAAATAATATCGATGAAACTTTTTTTTTATATTCTCATTCATTCATACTACCGTTCCCCTCCTGGAAACCGCTTTCGCATTACTTCAGGGGGGTGGGGCATACCTTCCACACTAAACATTCATGCACCATGCACCCTAAACTTAACTAAGCGAAATGCGGTCGCCCCAGTCGGGATTCGTTACCTCGACCGATCGGACCGAATTGTGCATGACCTCGAGTGGCAGTGCGTATCCGTACTACTCCACCGATGCCCCTATATCGATGAAACTATTTCCCATGTAAATTCCCTATTTTCGGATTACTGGTAGACATTCCTAAGTCCCGGTTTGCGCACATTCGTTGCCCGTTCACGTACGATCAGGAGAGTTTAGGCAGCGTTGGCTCCGGTCAGTACTTTGTTACGGGCCAATCGAGCTTTTTCGACGATTCGCAACAAAAAAAAAGGCCTACAGCTTAGCTCAGGGGAGTAGGGGGAGTTCGCTAAAAATTTCTTATCGAGAAAATGCTTCAAGTTGGGTACAGGGCGAGTCAAAATAAGTGGGCGCCACCTTCCAAAATCCAGCTGGTTTTGTAGGTCCTCGCGGAAGGTCGAGAAACCAGCAGCTCACGTGAATGGAACCTACCTTTAATTGTGCCTTCACCTAGATCTTAAAGCTTGCAAAATCCTTACACAAATACTTCAAAACACAGTAACAAAAGACATGCGGAATTTTAACACACATATAATGAACTGTCAAAAATGGCACAGAACATACAAAAATATATATCAACGATAGGAAACTTTATAACGTAAAACACAAACAGTAATAATTTCGAACGTTCGCACACAACTCTACGCCGCTGGTGCCTACGCTACATTTAAATGGTTTCAATAACTGCGTAGCCCAGTTGCGCAAGTTTACAGAAATAATAGCATAAAATGAACGTCTGTATATAATTTATACAAAACAAACAGTGGCTTCAGGTCACTATTAATATTTTTATCAATAAAACAAAAAAACAGGTCAACACGTTTGAATTTTGCAAGTTACACGGAAAGTTTTGCTTCACAAAAAAAACACCAAACTGGAAGTTTTTACCTTGAATTTTGTAGAAAGGCACAACCTTGGCAATTTCCAGATGTGAACGATAACACCGGCGAAGACAAGAACCTTCGCTGACATGAAATGGCTGCAGAACCACGGGCGTCGGGCTTTGATGATGATCCGCCGAAAGGCGATTGTACAACTCACTGAAGAGTTGCCTTTTCCTGGGGTTGAATCAAGATGTTCCCATTAAACCGGCAATAGCCGACAGTCTGTTAGATACCCCTTGGTACAACAGCGAAACGGAACACACATTAATGATACCCCTCACAAAAAAAAACCCCGAGAGCCGCCCCTGTAGCACTTTACGTCATTACGATTGCCGATTGATCGAGCTTCGGACAACCGGAGTCCTCAAGATCTAAAAATGGACTGCCCCAAAATGCAATTGGGACCTCACTTCTCCCAAACGATATTGCACAACCTGACGAAATCTTACGGAATATTCTGGAAAATAATTTGTTTACCACACGAGTTCCAGAAAGCGTGTTACGGGTCAAACGAAGCTTTTCTACAGGGTGCGTCGGAATAAGTAATCTTAATACAAACCTGCAGAAGTTCCTCGCTTTAGCGCAGCAAAACGGCAGTTGCTCTCAGTAGCTCAGTCGAAGGAGGGGTGGTTCTCAAGAGTTTGCTCATAAGAGGGAAAGAAAAAAAGGTCGAAGTCTTATACAGGGTACGTCGAAGAAAGTATGGGCGCCACCTCTTCCTGTGTCAATGATACAGAGCCTTCGGGAAGAGGGCGAAAGCCTGCTACCTTACGGGATGTTCTAAACTTACCTTCCTGGGTCTCTCTTTACATACAGGGTGTACAATAATAAGTCGCGATAAAAATTATAAGCATATATTAAGTAATAAAGACAAGTTTTTGGACTGAAGGTCCGGATACAACAAAATGAGTAAATAAGGACCAGGTTCGATCCACAGTATAGGCTAAAATTAATAGACAGAGTTTTCGGAGCGCCCTGAATGATTTTCTCTCCGGGACTGGCTTACGACATTTAGGCATTCAACTGCGTTTACCAGTATCCGTAGAGTTCACATAAAAACATGCACAAATACATTTTGACATTGATATTAAAATAATCAAGTGGAGTGGCATAAATATGGATTATGCAACTTAATGTTGCTTAGCACCAGATTGCAGGCATGAAATGTAGGTCGGACACCGAAGTCTTTGTTGCATCAAGAAAATGCACTGCGTTCTTTTGCACTGATAACATACAAGCGAGGTACAGAGTTGCTTTTACCTTGCACGTTGTAGAATTACCCAGGTAGGCTTTGAAGGGTTGTAGCCGTCAGGGGGAAGTACGAGGATCGGTCAGCTAGGCGGGACTTCAGGCGTCGAGGACGGCACAGATGGGCTCAAGCGGCGGGCTACGCCGGGAGATTGTAGATGGGCCTTTATATCCGTTTGGAACGAGAAGAGAACACTCAGGGTTCCCTAACTTTTGCAATTGTCTATCGTGACTGGTTTAGATCCGACACTAACGGTCGTAATTCTGGTTCACAAGAACGAAAACGATACGGCACCAAAAATGTCACGAATAGGTTTGCACCCACAGTATATGTACTTCTGCCTTTGGGTCCGCTAGCCGACTCGATACACATTTACGGCCTCGATGGATGTTGTTTTCGAGGGCCGGAGTCTGGCGGAGGTCTCAATGCCGACTGACGCTGGGAGGGAAAATTTGGCCGCTGCGGCGGACAAAAATGCAACGCTGCAGTTTGGAAGTTCGTTCGAACATTTGCCTGCAGACATGACGTTGCAAAAACTAGAGTATTTGGAAGCATACAGACAAAAGAAGCATTGTAAAGGGGAAAAACCGAGGTTAAATTCTTGATGCTGGTTACAAGAATCATGGCGTCGATGAAACTTCAGAATTAAAACGTAGTTAAACCATTGAGTTACAAAACGCAGTTAGAATTATAGAATTACCAAAAATAGAATAGTGAATTAAATGAACATAACACCCCCCTTTCTTGAAGAGGATTTCCCCGAAATTCTCTTGAGAAGAGAGGAAATTCCGGTGGACGAACAAAACAGGGTACGACGAGATGAGACGTAACGAAAAAAACAACCTAGAGCTAAGTGAAATCCCAAAATCCCAACCCACGAAAATAATATCCTTACTGCTGTGGTAAGGTGTCCCACCCCTTCACAGCAGACGAAAGATTGGGGAAAGACCCAAACGAAACCAAAGAAAGTAGAAGGGCGGAAAGAGGACGAAGAAGAGAACAGGGGATGGTTGTTGGTGATCAGTCAACAAAGGGCTGCAGAACGCAGTAGAAGAACGAAGAAGAAAACCAAAGAGAAGGGAAGATCATCAAATGTACATACACTCATTCATACATACAAAAGTCAAATCCGGGTAAATAAAGTCACAATCGGGAAAGTCTTACACCCGAGCAGGGTTCCGTCCAACCTGCCGATACAACTCGGGGAGGAGTTTAGGGACAAGGGACTTGAAGACGATTAACGAAAACCAAATGAAGAGAGCGTTCTGTGCGTCACGGGATCAGCACATCACGGTAACCTCACAACAAACGGAGTCATCAAACGTAACAAGACCAAACAGGTTTCAGGGTACGAAGCGAAGAATGAAGGCAAAATTGGTAGTCGAAAAAAAGAACAGTGAAATTGAACCACGACGAAAAAAAAAAACCTTGAAGACGAAAGACAAGACCGTTAAATCCGACGGTAGTCGATGATCTGCCTAACGGCAACACGGCAAACAAAAACGAGAACGAGAACGCTAACGGAAAAGGTATCGATAGCGTTAAGGGCAGAACGGCAGCGGAAACGCTAACGAGACTACAACAGAAACAGTAACGGTAACGTTAAGGGCATAACGGCAGCGATAGCGTTAAGGGCATGACGGCAGCGATAACGCTAAGGGCAAAACGGCAACGATAACGATAGCGAAACGGTAACGAGACGATAACGGAATTAACGAAAGGTTCAGTCTAACAACAAGATGCGATAGGCGATAAAGAAAATAAAATGACTTCAAAATATGCAACATACCAAGTGCCTTGATCCAAAAAAAAAATCATAAACACAAAGACGACAGAAAACGACAAAATAAATCTCAAAAACAATCAAAAATTTCAAAAGCGGAAGGTAAACGAGAGCGAAACGAAAAATAAACAACAAGAAACTTCAGTAAACGAAACGACAGGACAAGTATACGAAAATAAACGACAGCACCCGAAAAAAAACTTCTAACAAAGCAAACCAAACAAAACGAGAACAACCAAAAAAACCTGCAAACGATACGAGAATACGACAAGGTTTCGCGAAAGTTCGGGACAGGGAACGAAAATATCAAAAAAAAAATCTACAAAATTCAAACACGGTACGGCACTGGATTCTAAACAAAAGAATACTACGTAATGAACAACAAATTCACTAAAGGCAAAAAAGATTCAAGAAAAATCTACGAAAATTCGCTAAAATTCAAAAAAAAAATCTGGAAATTTAAAAAAAGTTAACAAAATCTGAAAATATTTAAAAGCGTTCTATGGAATTGAAAAAAAAATTCGTGAAATTTAGCAGCAATTCTAAAAAGATTTACAAAAAACGCAGCAAGTCAGGGAATGTGCAGCGAAAACGCACTGTTGGGTCATAACAATTCGGGAAGAAAAAAAATTAAAAACGAATCAAATAAATTCGGGAAATTCTGCGAAAAAACACGGGGAAATTAGACAATACTACTTTCCTCTTGATGAGCGAGAAGATGACAAAAATAGCCTCGAAGTTGGGCGCCAGAATTTTGTTACGGGTCAAACGAAGCTTTTCTACAGGGTGCGTCGGAATAAGTAATCTTAATACAAACCTGCAGAAGTTCCTCGTTTTAGCGCAGCAAAACGGCAGTTGCTCTCAGTAGCTCAGTCGAAGGAGGGGTGGTTCTCAAGAGTTTGCTCATAAGAGGGAAAGTAAAAGGTCGAAGTCTTATACAGGGTACGTCGAAGAAAGTATGGGCGCCACCTCTTCCTGTGTCAATGATACAGAGCCTTCGGGAAGAGGGCGAAAGCCTGCTATCTTACGGGATGTTCTAATCTTACCTTCCTGGGTCTCTCTTTACATACAGGGTGTACCATAATAAGTCGCGATAAAAATTATAAGCATTATATTAAGTAATAGAGACAAGTTTTTGGACTGATGGTCCGGATACAACAAAATGAGTAAATTAGGACCAGATTCGATCCACAGTATAGGTTAAAATTAATAGACAGAATTTTCGGAGCGCCCTGAATGATTTTCTCTCCGGGACTGGCTTACGACATTTAGGCATTCAACTGCGTTTACCAGTATCCGTAGAGTTCACATAAAAACATGCACAAATACATTTTGACATTGATATTAAAATAATCAGGTGGAGTGGCATAAATATGGATTATGCAACTTAATGTTGCTTAGCACTGAATTGCAGGCATGAAATGTAGGTCGGACCCCGAAGTCTTTGTTGCATCAAGAAAATGCACTGCGTTCTTTTGCACTGATAACATACAAGCGAGGTACAAAGTTGCTTTTACCTTGCACGTTGTAGAATTACCCAGGTAGGCTTTGAAGGGTTGTAGCCGTCAGGGGGAAGTACGAGGATCGGTCAGCTAGGCGGGACTTCAGGCGTCGAGGACGGCACAGATGGGCTCAAGCGGCGGGCTACGCCGGGAGATTGTAGATGGGCCTTTATATCCGTTTGGAACGAGAAGAGAACACTCAGGGTTCTCTAACTTTTGCAATTGTCTATCGTGACTGGTTTAGATCCGACACTAACGGTCGTAATTCTGGTTCACAAGAACGAAAACGATACGGCACCACAAATGTCACGAATAGGTTTGCACCCACAGTATATGTGCTTCTGCCTTTGGGTCCGCTAGCCGACTCGATACACATTTACGGCCTCGATGGATGTTGTTTTCGAGGGCCGGAGTCTGGCGGAGGTCTCAATGCCGACTGACGCGGGGAGGGAAAATTTGGCCGCTGCGGCGGACAAAAATGCAACGCTGCAGTTTGGAAGTTCGTTCGAACATTTGCCTGCAGACATGACGTTGCAAAAACTAGAGTATTTGGAAGCATA
>JABXWE010008383.1:0-58355 GCA_014611495.1 Limonius californicus | reverse complement strand
TTTTAGACAAAACTAAAAGTTATTTTCTTATTTAAATGTTAGGTGTTAATAAATAATAGTACTCAACCAATTTGTAGCTCTTGCGATTTACGAGATTTCCATGCAGACGCATAGAAATAATTTTAAAAATAAATAAATCAAAAAATGCAGTTGTACGACTAAGCCAGCGAATAGCAAATTGTTTTTCCAAGAAACCAAGCTGCTTTTTGTGATAAGTATTTCTTATGCTTTGACAAGTTACTTTAAACAAATAATGGCAATTTTTGTTCGATGTTTTTTTATCTCTCTTAAGTAAGACATTGATTATCAGATAAATGCGCTAATAGGGATTATACAATTTCGTATGAACTTGCTTTAAATGTGGTCTATTTTCCTGCAATTTTTAGTGTATTTGCACATTATTATTTAAAGTCATTTTTTTTTACATAACAATTGATAATATCTTTGCAAGGTTAAGGCCTACTAATTTTAAGATAGTTTTATAACTGGAATTATGTTAATTTTATAAATTAAATTAAACAACATGGTACTGGACTAAACAGCAACCCGCGGCGTGTATTTAAACAACAAAGAAAGTATCCTAAGAAAGTGTAAGTATTTTCTTATAAATAAAAACATTGAGACTTTTCTATTTTTTAGACAAAACTAAGTCATTTTCTTATTTAAATGTTAAGTATTAATAAGTAATGCTACTAATACTTTGTACTTTCTTGTACCGAATTTGTAGCGCTTACGATTTACGAGATTTCCATGCACACGCATGGTGTTAATAAATAATGCTAATAGTACTCCACCGAATTTGTAGCTCTTGCGATTTACGAAATTTCCATGCAGACGCATAGAAATAATTTTAAAAATAAATAAATTAAAAAATGCAGTTGTACGACTAACGCAGCGATTAGCAAAGTGTTTTTCCAAGAAACCAAGCTGCAACTATATCCGCGATGTTGCCAAGCGTGTAGGATCGCAAGTTGACTGAAAAATATATCTTGCGGTTTTATACACAAAAGGCGCTGCGGCGCTCTCTACAGTGGAGTTAGATGAACTTCTAGAGTATAAAATCGAGCAAAATGGGTACAAACTGAGCTCCGGGCAAAAATTTGAATTTCACCACCCCTTGACCTCTCCTCTTGAATGAGTACGATATACACAGGGATACAAGATGAGATCCAAAATCGGATCTCACCTTAAAAAAAGGATCTCCTCTTGTACAGTTTGTAACTCCAAAAGATCTCGACTTGTACCGAAAATAAATATATATATATATATATATATATATATAGATATATATAGCTCGCGAGGATCCTAGGGCAAGGGCCTCTTCTCATATCTCAATATGTCCTTCTGTCTTCTCAGTCATTGAACTTTAGTTGGAGACTTGCCATTGCGGAATTTATATCAGCTGTCCAAGTTTTTCTGGACCTACCTCTTTTCCTCCTATTTTGTGGCCTGTACTCACATATCTTCTTTGGCCGTCTACCGTCCGCCATTGTGCTTCTGTGGCCATACCACAGTAACTGCCTGCCCTCTATCCTATCGACTGTGGTTCCTTCCATCTTTATTATTTTGACTATAAACGTATATCCGAAATATCCTATTTTTGTGTATACCTCAGGCAGTCCTTGGCTCTTCATATGCTATCAATGACAATTTATCCATTTTTTCTTCATATGTATTGTCTTAATTTTATTTGTTTACAAACAGTGTGCATTTGTGGCTATCGGTAGATTAGCGGTCCAGTTGTTTAGTTTTAAAAATATGTTATCAAATGCAATCCAGGAGAACATAAATTATTTTCTCCTATTGCCTCTCCTCCCAAACTCCGCTCTTACCTTCACGTGATGGAGGTTACACTGAGCAACCCTGTTGGGCGTTGAGGTATTAATCCTAGTGGAAGAGAGGTCAGCGGAGAAACATGAGAAGGCTGTCTTGCTGGGGCCATGTGTCTAATGAGCGCCTAGTAAGATGGAAATCGTTAACAATAGGAGGATGACCTAGAACGGTGGCGGATGAATCTCAAATGGAGATCAACGGCAGCGCTCACAGTTAGAACGATTACTACTGACTCAACAACCCGCTCGGAAAGCGTGATGTTTCAACAGCCAAAAACCCTCTATCCAAATTGCAGGAGAATTACAAGAAAAGTATGGCCCTCAGTCCCCAGACGCCCTGGAGTTGTTGACTAAGGCTGCGATCAGTTTAAGGAAAAGGCATATGGTACGTTCAGGCTACCAAAGACGAAAAACGCGGCTGAAAATTGCAACGTATAACATAAGAGCAATGATAAGCGACGACAAACTAGTAGAACTAGAAAGAGGATCACGAAAGACAAATTGGGATGTATTACGTCTAGCAGAAGTAGGAAGGAAAAGAGAAAACTGTCTTAAGCTACCGCCTGTAAATATATTATGCTACAAAGAGAAAGATAACAACAGCCAAGGAGGAGTTGGATATATGGTAAATAAGAAATTGATGCCCAACCTTACTCAATACAATGGAGTATCGGATCACGTGGCATATCTAATCATGAAAATATCAAACAAAATATCGTTGAATGTTCTACAAATACATGTACCAACGACTTCTTACGAAGATGAAGAAGTAGAAAACCACTATACGCCACCGAGCAGTAGAGCAAGCTCTGACGAATACTGGAATCAAATGCTCTCAGGTTTGGCTCCCGAACTATTCACTCTCTTCTAGTGTTTGTGGTTGTCTTCAGTTATAAGATACTGTACAGCTGAGACTCAAACAAAGGACTTTTTAGATGTATCCTTTGTACTATAGTTATTTCAGCGGCAATGTAAATATAAACCGACCAATATGGTGTATAACCACACGTTTAACGTCATCTATTATTTTTCTGAAATTTCTTTGAATGTAAATTGATCTATATAATAGACTATATGCTATCTATTTCTGAGATATACCTGCAGATCAAGTTTCTTAAATTAAATATACTTATATATCAACGAAATGTAATAAAATATTAGTATTAATCATATTTTCAAGATGGTGCTTTCTTCTTAGATTTTTCATGGTTTTTAGTTTGAGGCAACAATGAAGATACTTAACTAAGGTATATAACCAATGCTTTCTAGCAGTACTCGCAGACGGTGGAGAGACTTGATAGCTATTAAAAAAACAGGCATAAAAATTAGCAAACACCCAATGGTCTTACAAGAGGACAATATTCAACATAGGATTAAGAGATTGGAATACAAACTTTTGAATTACACCGCAGCCAAACTTACTGATGCCGTAAAACATGTTCATAACTCAAATGGAAATGGGCTGGTTGACAACAGATGCACGAATATAATTATAGAATGGAGACCTAGGGAATGATGAAGTAGCATTAGCAGGCCCAATACCAGAAGAACAGATGACAAAGAAATTGGCAGCAACACACTGGATAACAGAAGTCAGGGACAGACGAAATTGGAAGGATGTGCGGAAAGTCCACATTGAATTGAATTGAAAATACGTTTATTCAAAAACTTAAGATAATTCATGTCATTTTTATTTATGGTTAACTTAATAATATGGCGATTGATCGTTCTAGGCGTTGGACCTCTTCATTCCTGGGCTTCGTTTCTTCATCTTCTGGGTTGGTGGCATCTTCATGGGCTGGTGGTGGGTTGGTGGTTGGTGGGGTGGCTGGTTGGGTTAGGGCTGGTGTTTGTAGCTTCCTCGGGTATCTGTATTGTTAAATAAACGTGTAGTATTTTCTGTTAGTTGGAGTGCTACAATGCTGAAAGAGAGGGGGTAAATGTTGTGGTATCCTGGAAAAAATCCTGAAAAACGGGGGGTGGCCCGTGCGTAATTGTACGTGTACCACATTTGGGTGGGGGGCGTACGTAAACAATTACGTACAAACGTGTACCACATTTGGGGGGAGGCGTACGTAATTATACGTGTACCACATTTGGGGGGGGGCATGGCCGTACGTAATTGTACGTGTACCACATCTGGGGGGTCACACGGTCACGGAGGTCGTCTGTTCACCTTATTGACAGTAGAGTGTCCTCCACTATGTCAATGAGGATTCCAGGGAGGTCAGGGTACAGGGAAGATAGGAGAGCAGTAGGGGGTGTGGAAGTTTGCTCCGGGGTTTCCTGGGAACACGGTTGACTGGGATGATGTCACGGTTTAGGGGTTTGTGGGAGGTCATGAGATTTTCGTTGGCGATAGGAATGCCTTGATCAAGGGTGCGAGAGATGTATTTCTGCTGAAGATGGGTGAGGCGGTCGCATATCGGAGAGGTTTCGGTATCGATGTGGCCTAGGTGGTTCGGGTGCTCTCTGTGAAGACGGAATATGCGACGGAGAATTTGCCTTTCGCATGCTGCTATTTGATGGAGGAGATGGGGTTTGTGAGTGACGTATAGGGGACTCGGTATTTAATGACGGGGTGAATGAAGGTGTTATAGGTGCGGAGGAGGGTTCGAGAGTCGCAGCCGTGGAAGCGGCCTTGGATGCGCCGAAGAAGATTGGAACGGTTTCGGACTTTCTTGGATATCGAGGTTTAGGGAGCAGGTGCTTCTGAAGGTGATCCCCAGGTATCGGGCCTGGTTTGAAAGGGGGATTGCTTGATTGTGGGTAGAAATATTTATGTCGGTTGGGTCCAGTCTGGGGGTGCGGAAGGAGTTCGGATGTTGAAGTATGGTGGCGGTTGATTTATCGCCGTTGAGTTTAATCCTCGGAAGGTCCACATCACGCAATGGCTTGGTATAGGCAAATCATGATTCGTGAATTAATAAAGAATGCTGTCCTATTATTTTAATTTCAACATGATGTTGAAGAAAAGAGCCAAGAAGCAACGGTACGATTGTGTAGCGTAAAACCAGTACATGGTTTGTGATTGTCAAAGATGTCCGTATTTCTACCGGGACCGACGACTTTACGTACCTTTCGAAGCACGACAAGAAATTCAAAGCATACTTTTTTATATGTCATTTTGTACTAGCAGAAGAGGGAATTAATCTCCACTGTATGATAATACAACCCCTCCTTCATAATTGCGACCATTTAAATAGCTATATACTGCCCTGTAAACACATATTAATATGTTTCTGAACAATGTTTAAGTTCCCTATGTATAAGTAGTTAGGTATGTACCATCAGTTGGAGGAAAATAAAATAATATTAAAACGCCACTGATGGATTTAGATGTAATATTAATTCACGAATAAAGCAAACTGAAAATGAAAAATGCGAAATACTGTAATACAAGGAAAACAACTTGATATTACAAGTATTCAGAATGTTACGGTATGGCGTCACAAGGAATAATGCTAAGAATTTCAGGAACGCTTGATGAAAGTATGTCGCCGAAAATGTAAATAAATTTTCATTATTAATATTAATTTTAATTAAGGGCGACAAATTATACCTCCCCGAAATTTTCTTCTAAATCAAAGAAGTCCCTTCTTATTAACTGTTTGTACGATGAATTAAAATTTGCGTATTTAATTAAAATAGAGGGCAGTACAGCACGAAAAGCGAACGGAAGAGTATTGAAACATCATCACCGTAAACAGAAAATCTGTTGGCGAACACCGGAAAAGCTTGTAGAAGCTGCTCAAACTATTTATAAGTAAGAGGAAAAGAACTAGAGGTGCGGATCTATTACAAATAACTGTTAATTCAACTGTGGCCTGTAATAGAAAAACGGTGTTGGTGTTTGTACAGATGGGGCACCGGCGTTTGCAGGAAAATATAATGGTCTACAAGCACTTAGACGCAGAGAGAATTCGAATGCCACTTGGCTCCATTGCTTGATACACAGGAAATCACTCGATTCGAAGGAAATCATCTTAGGATTTCAGTAGGTATTGTAATTTTTGTTGTAAGTTATATAAAAACAAGGTCTTTAAGGGCAAGGCTATTTTCTTCAATTAAGCACTATTGTTTTATTGGTTTCGGTGGCTATCCCGCTGAAAAATTATATACTGGTTCTTTGAGGAAATATCTGCGTTTTTTAAAGAAGAACGTCACAAAGTTGCCGAGAATTTAGTTGACGAACTATTCATATTTAAGTACCCAGTTCCAAGGATATAACACTCATATATTACAGTTATCAGATAAAATTGGAACTTTGACTGAACAAGATAAACAGTGAAGCCATAGAAATGTTTATTAATTTAAAAACATTTATAAACGATAACAAACGAAGCCATACAAATGTAAAATCGTTATCTAAAATTTTTAAACGTTGCTTCTTTGAGAATGATAGTCTTCTGACCAAATACGAGTAGATAAACAACCCGCTTAAAGCTACACCTACAGATTTATCGTTGGAAGGGTAAGTAAGTAAGTAAGTAATTCGGTTTATTCATCAAAAAGATGTTTTGAAGAAGAGGAACAATTCATGGATTTAACATCAAGTACAGAAAAGAAGAGATAATTTTCGTCGAAAACCATTATTGAATTTTGGATTAACTCGCAAGAGCACTTTCCAGTGTTATTCAAGAGTTCTGCAGATTATATTGCCATTTCCTACATCTTATCTTCGTGGAGTTGGTTTGTTTACAATCGAAATACTGAAACCGGTTCAACATCGAATGTGCATTAAGGATGGCGGTTACTCATGTAGAACCAAACTGGGACAAATTATGCAGTTCAAGATACTAAGGACTAAGTTTTATGTTGTTTTAGATTGCACTCCTAAGTATATTATATATAAAATCTTTTGAAAAATAATAATATGCTAAACTTTAAACATTAAGTTAGATGTTTTGTATTAGTTTCGATATACTGATTTCCGTTCTACTTTTTTTCTGCTGTACGTCCCTTGAGGACTTTTGCGCCCCTCTATGGGGCCGCGCTCAAAAGTTTGGGAAACGCTGACTTAAAGATTGTTAACCATGTAACTATGATAACCGGGACCCATGGCTTGACGTAGCCTCCAACGCCAAATGTATCTTCGACCGTAATTTAATAGACATTCTCAATTCTTTATTATGCATATTATATGCAAAACGATTTCAACACCATACCATCTCCTTCCTTAAGTACCGTCTCCGTTACGGAGTTTGGTTATCATAATGGCTATTCGGATTTTTAATGCAGCTGCTTTGAATAATTGATTGGAACTGCAGTCAAACCATTCTCTTAGATTGCGCAGCCAAGATATACTCCTCCTACCAACACTTCTCCTACCCGCAATCTTTCCCTCTATTATAAGTTGTAGTACGCTGTATCTTTCTCCACGTATTATGTGACCCAGATATTGAAGCTTCCTTTCCTATACACTATTTAATATTTCTTTCTCTTTTCTCATTCTTCGTAATACTTCGACGTTAGTGATTTTGTCCATCCAGGATATTTTCAAAATTCGTCTATAAATCGACATCTCGAAAGAGTCGAGTTTGTTTATTGCGGTCTGGTTTAGCGTCCAAGATTCCATTCCATATAAAAGAAAACTGAATACATAACACCTCACCAATCGTATTTTCAGTGATAGGGACAGGTCTTTGCTACAAAAGACTCTTCTCATTTTATTGAAGCTGCTTCGTGCTTTTTCAATTCTATATCTTATTTCCGCTGTGTAGTCGTTACTTCTGTTAATAAACTTCCTAAATAAGTGTATTTTGTAACTCTTTCGATCTGTTGATCTTTAATTCTTAAGATGTCATTGGCATTGTTGTTTTTGCTGATCTTCATAAATTTAGTTTTTCTGATATTTAGGGATATTTTGTTCAACATTATCTCTAGATCTTTTAGGTTGTCTGTGATTATTACGGTGTCGTCAGCATACCTTATATTGTTTATTGGTGCTCCATTAACTTTTATCCTTGCTGTTTCAGCTTCTAAGGCTCTTTTCATTATTTCCTCCGAATAGGCATTGAATAGGGTGGGGGACAATACACAGCCTTCCCTAACTCCTCTCTGTATTTCAACTTCTTCTGATGTTTCATTTCCTACTCGCATTACTGCCTTTTGGTTATAATATAGATTTTTTTTAACTCCCATTAATTTACAATCTGCCCGAAGGCAATAAGCAAATGACGTATTTATATATTACAACTGAACATGAGGTTAATTACTTACATTAAAGCCTTAACTTAAATGTTAACTAAATCTAATTATTCAAATTGATTATTTCAGAAGTATGGGTGTTGTATAATTCTAATCTTATCTGTTAGGCAAAAGTCTAGTATGCGACTTCGCTTTAAGCGATATGTTGTTCTGCTGTTATCCAATAGGTTAAGAGCTAGTGTATTGGGATGAGATTCTAGTCTTTTTAGGTATCGCACACTTGCACGTTGAACTTCTTCTTTAACAGAAGTCATTTGTAAATCACGGTATTTGACACATACCACGGGGCATTAACAATTGTTCGTAGAGTTTTAGATTGGAATCTTTGTAATATTTCCAGGTTCGATGAATTCGCTGTGCCCCAGAGCTGCACGCCATAAGCCCACACAGATTTTAAAATCACTTTGTAAACAATAAGTTTATTTTCACAAGATAGTTTAGATCCTGGACCAATTAGCCAATAAATCTTTGAAAATTTTTGTCCAAGCTGCTTTCGTTTAGTAAAAATATGCTTCCTCCAATTGAGCTGCCTGTCCAGGTACAGTCCCAGGTATCTAGCATCTTCAGTTTGTGGCAACGGTTGTCCATTTAACAGCACCGGTGGACAGGTGTCTCTCCGTAGGGTGTATGTTACGTGAACCGATTTGGTTTCATTCGCTTTGACTCTCCATTTTTTAGCCATTGCTGTAATTTGTCTATAGACTCTTGCAGGTATTGTGATGTTATCCTTGGATCCTGGTTTTTGTATGTGGCGACGTTGGTATGTCAGCCGTGTAATAGAGGTAGAGTACAGGACCCAGGACGCTACCCTGAGGCACACCAGCTTGAATGGTATATAACCCTGTGATTTCTTCTTGATATTTCACCATGTAGTATCTGTTACTCATGTATGAGTTGAGGAATTGGTAATATGGATAGGGTAGATCTCTTTTGAGTTTATGCAGTAGTCCTTGATGCCATACCTTGTCAAAAGCTTGAGTAATGTCCAGGAAAGCTACCGAACAGTACTCTTTGCTTTCCAAGGCTTCTTTTATATCCTCGACTACTCGGTGCTCAATGGTGGCATGCTGCTTCCGAAAGCCAAACTGATGTTCTGGAACGATGTTTCCTTCTTCCAATATTGGTTTCAATCTTTTAAGAAATATTTTCTCAAAAAGCTTGGATAAAATGGGCAGTGGGCTTATAGGACGATAAGATGTCACTTCCTCGGCAGGTTTTCCTGGCTTTGATATCACTATAATTTGGGCTGTCTTCCATTGAGATGGGAAAAATTCCGTTCGTAGCATTGCATTATGGGTAAAGCGTCCAAAGGCTTTATCCGGCAGTTGTTTGACAATAGCTCCTGTGATCAGGTCATAACCTGGAGCCTTCTTGCAATCTAACTGCTTTGCAATCATCATTTTCACTTCATTAATCTTTATTGCTTTTATAGGAAGAACTAACTGATGTGGAATGTCTAACGTCTCTAAAATTTCATCATCTTTATTTGGGTAACTCCTGGGGAAAGGGCTGGAATACATTTGCTAGGTGTTCTGCAAAGGTGTATGCTTGTTCCTTATCATCCCTTGCCCAGCTCCCATCAGCTTTTCTTATGGGCGGAATATTCTGCTGGTTTTGCTTGAGTTTTCTCGTGGCTCCACAAAGAGTAGTCAGTTGCCTCAATGGGTGATAGTCCTTCAAGGTATCGTTGTATTGCCAGATGTTTTTGTTCGGAGATTAGTTCCTTCAGGTCTCGAATAGATTTATTAAATACGGCTTTATCTTGTGGGGAGCTTGTTTCCATCCATACTTTTCGTAACTTCCTCTTTTCAAGAACGGCTTCTTTGATTGAGTGTGAGCAATTCTGCTGTTTCTTGCACATGTTTGGTTGTGGAGTTGAGTCCCAGGCTGCAGTTTGGATCGTGTAGGTTAGGTTCTCTAAAGCAGTGTCTATTTCATCTGCAGTTTTCAAAGAAATATTTTGCTGTAATCTTTCTTCCAGTAATTTCCTGAATAATTCCCAATCGGTTCTTTTGTTGGTTAGAGTTGCAGGTGTCATTTTTTCAATTATCTTGTTGCTTAATGTAGCAATTATTGGAGTATGTTCCGATGAAAGATTTAAATTTTGCTCTGCTAGAAGATGATCTACAGGAATCCCTTTGGTCACACAAAAATCAATTACGTCTGGTAGTTTGTTCCTATCACTAGACCAGTACGTTGGTTTTCCTGTTGACAGGTGGTTGAGATCGTTTTTTTCCATGCATTTCAGGAGTTCTCGACCTTTGGGAGTGGCAAGTCTGGAACCTCATCTCTGATGTTTAGCATTATAATCTTCCCCTGCTAGGAATCGATTTTCGAGGGTGGCGAAAATTTCCGTAAATTTGTCTTCCTTGATTGTGTGCCTTGGGGGACAATAAATTGCAGAAATTGTAATTGGTCCTATTAGGTCTTGGATAACAATGCTTGTTGCTTGTATTTGTTCTGTTTGGAATTTGTGAGCTTCATAATGTTTAATGGAATTTCTGATGATGATCGCAGTGCCACCATTAGCCGTCCCATCTGGGTGCTTGGTATCATAAATGTTGTAACTATGAATTTTTAGATAACTCCTGTTGGTGTAATGAGTCTCAGAAATTATCATTATGTCAATGTCATGGGACTAATAAATTCAGTCAACTCGGGTCCATGTTGGGTTAAACCGTTTGCATTCCATACAGCTATTTTGAGTGTGCAGTCCATTATTTGGTTTTATTAATTAAGTTTGTTATGATATTTAACAGGGTATCTATCCTTTCACCCATTTTAACTATTTTCTCTCCCATATTTTGTATTATTCTCTCTAGTCTATCAATTCTATTATCCGGCTGTTGTATTTTTTCCTCTCGTGTTACGATTTTGCCTGCTTCTGCTACTCTGTCTTGGGTAGATGAAGCAAATGAGCAGCCTTTGTAATTGGCAGAGTGGTTGCCATTGTATAATGCGCATTTCAGATCTTCTTATAGGTACAATATAATATAATAATAATTATATAATATAGATTTGATAATAATTTTATATCTTGATAATCTAGTTCTTTGCTTTTGATGATTTCGATGAGTAAATCGTGTCGCACTTTGTCGAAGGCCTTGTTGTAGTCTATGAAACCTACGTAGAGACTTTGATTGACATCTAAGTATCTCTAAGTAAGTACATTGAGTGCAAACAATGCTTCTCTTGTTCCCACGTTACCGCGAAAACCGAATGTGAATCACTATCATCTATCTCTAGTTTTGGATACATCCTTCTGTGAATAATTTTTAAAAGAAGTTTCAGTGTATAAGACATGAGACTTATAGTACGATGATTCTTACATTCTCTGGTATATGCTTTCTTTGGTAGACATATAAACGTTGATGTTAGCATTTCTTTTGGTATAATTCCTGTTTCATATATTTCATTCACCGAGCTTACCAATACATCTATAGATTTTTCATCGATTAGTTGCAGTGGTTTACTTGTTATTTCGTCTGCACCAGGGGCTTTACCATTTTTCATTGTTGTTAGTGCGTATATTACTTCACTATTTGTTATTTCAGTTCCTATGTTTTCCTGTTGAAGTTCTGTGTGAATAACATATTCTCTTTGGTCTTGAACCAGTTCTCCTATGTATTCCTTCCATCTGCACAGCTTCTTTGCGTTCTCTATTATGATGTTTCCTTCTTTATCCAGTAATATGTTGACATTTTTGGTGTTGACTGTAGCAGCCAATTCCTTTACTCTTTTGTGTAGGTTGAAGGTATCTTATTTATTTTGGAGAATTTCTATTTCCTTGCATTTTTCAGAATAATACAGCTCCTTTGCTTCCCTTACCATACCATACCATACCATAAGTACCTGCGTCAAGAAACTATCAAATTATTTTGAAAGTTTATTATTTCCAAAGCAAAAATTGAAATATGTTTATTGGCCAAACTGAAGATTACATTTCATTTATATTAATAATTAATTATATCCTTGTGGGTGTAGGATTTGGTCCTCTTCAACCCTGGGCTTCCTTTCTTCCTTCTTGTGGGTTCTTGCTTCTGCTTCTGGGCGTGTGATTTGGGGTCTTGCTTCTTTGAATTTTGCGTTGGGATTGGATCTGTAAAATAATGAAAGGTGGTAGAGTATTGGGCGTGAGTATTAACAATGCTCATCGCATTGTGAGGGGGGTGTTTTCAACAAGGTCGAGGAGGTTATCTGGGAGATCTGAATATAGACTTGATAAGAGGGCTGTGGGAGGGTGGGTACTTCAGTTTCCTACAGGGTTTTCTGGGGATTTCGTTGTAGTATCTGGAATAAATTCGGAGGGTCGCTTGGCTATGGGGTCATTGCCGTTGAGGGTGCGGCTGATGTGGGATTTTTAAAGATTTTGGTGGCGGGGGCGGATGAAAGCGATGCCTGCGTTTTCGTGAATTAGTATGCTGAAGTAGCAAAGCAGAACAGTAAAATAACAAACCATTTTTACACATTTGAATAAAATTTCCTTGTTTTTAGAAATCCCTAATTCCTAATTCTTATTTGCAGTATAGTAGTTTGTTACGGTACACTGATTTTAGTAAGAACGCTATTCAAGCGACCTTTAAACGTTGCATCTGTCCTTATAGCATAGGTTTTTGAAAGCACTTGTAAATGTTATGTTATCTATATTAATTTTGGGGTGACATCAAACGATATAACGAAGCTATTCCATAAAAGATATTGTTCAGCGCTTGAATTAATATTTTGTCTTAATATCAACATTTACAAATGGTGTTGGAACACTTCTGTTTGATATTAATATCTGAAAACTTATTACATTCACAAAAACAATGAGGAATAAACTCAAACTAAAATACTTAAGCTGGTTCCCATCCCAGACTTATACCGAAAATAGCTTTTATACGCAAAGTACACAGAGTTTGTCGAATAATGTTCAATACATTAACAATAGTAATCCTCAAACCACTTAATTTTAATCTCAATGTAACGCTGCTAATCCTATCTATGATAACACGTTTGATTATGCTCAACATGGTTAAATGTTATTCTAACAGATAGGATCAGCAAAATCTAGATTTAACATAAAACACGAATTTTCACATTATTGGTATTTCTTGTTAACATATTCGACAGATAATTATTTAAACAATTAACAACAGTTCGTTTTCACTTGTTGGAAGTTGTGTGAATTGAAAATCAAGCTTTAGTTTGATTGATAGATTGATTTGATATACCTCTACCTGAAAACATAAAATGATGCTAAGCCCGAGGATCTAGCAGGCAACATGATTAATATTCTAAACCCAATCAATAAGTTTAAAATTAAGCATAGATAGAAACAGTAATGTTCTTCCACTGTTTTTCGTCCAGGACTGAAGGTAATTTACTTTTAGTTAATTCAGTAGCCGCTTACGCCGGCTTGCATTAATTAATAGATTGAAGATAGTAGAGTTATAATTAATCGCGAGGTTCAAGAAACTTAAATGGCTTCAAGATGAAAATGAGAGACTGGCATTCCGGAAATGCAAGTTTACCGCAAGAGATTCATTGTCTAATAAATTTTTGTGCGGTACACCAAAGTGTGGGATTTCTATAATAAATCGCCCTCCTCCAAACACTCACTAACTTAAACAAGGTAATGAGAAAAGTTGTTATTTACTTCCCTGTTATTGAATTTCCACGATCTATTTGCTCTTGCAACTTTAACCGTGTTAGAAGTTTTCCGATTCGTTAAGCACGGCAATTTCCTTCGCGGCTCTCCAACATGTGCTACTTGCGACTTTTCTTTATTTAATCTCTATTAAAATAATAATCATTTTCTGTTGGATACAGATATCGACTGGGGTTTGGAATAATTTGGGACGTCTTCAAGGAGCACATCTTGTTTAATTTAACGCTTGTATTGGCACAGGCTGTCTCTGTATCTAAACATACATGACATATTCCGACGTTCAAAGCTTATAAGGTTGTATATTAGCGTGCCTATCGTGTTTATTCAGTAAGGGGCAGAATTCGGGGTTCGAAAGGTACGTATCTTCCCCGTACCACGTGCAACGCTCCAACATCACGTTTCGATACGAAAAATTATAATTTAGCTTAAAATTCATGTGGAGTAGAATTTTTATTGAGCGAAGCAGCTGAAGGAAGACATTTTTCAGATGAAATCAGCAAAATGAAATATTTCAGGATAAAAATATCTCTTTGGGTGTATTTACGCCCATGTAAAAGTTTTGTTATAGAATGGATTACTTCAGCGAGATTTCTGCTGTTAAATGTACCGCATATTAGATAAAACAGCAGCTGCGAAAACTTCTCTGGCTTGTTTAAATTTGTTTTCGTTGTTACTGAACGGTTTATCTGTGACAAATTCTCGTTTTTGCCACACGGATTATAACTTTAAATGAGCCAATCAATGATTGTAGATTAGCTGTTTGATTTACGAGGGATAATACTGTATTTATTGTCTTTAATGCAATGAAATTCATGCTAAATGCCCCATGCGCCGAATTTATTATGTAACCTAAATTACTATGTTATATGTTTTTATTGTATTTTATTAGTATTAAACACACGATTGAGTTTTGGAATCATATGTTATGTAACTAAAAACCATATTGATTGCTCTATTACAAACTAATCAATTTGGGTTTACTAACATAACACACTATTAACACTATTATAGCGTAATTTATGCAACATGTGTTAGGGTTGACCTTACCGGAGGCGTATACAAACTACTCTTAGGCAACGGTTGTTTCCTATTGTGAATATTACTACTGTACGCTCAATAAATAAGTATTTACTAAAATATACGTAGCTTCTGTCGACCCTATAACAGCGGGGAAGAATTATAAAGGCTTGGTAGAAAGACCGGAGAGGCAAGTGTTTCTGGGAATGTTTGGGAAAACAAGGGGTGGCGGAGTTTTAAGAAAGCTCAGCAACGACAGTCTGCAAGGGGCAGTGTTGTGTGTTTATGAATAGAAAATGTGTGTAGCATGCTTAATCATTGTTTTCCTAGCAATGAATGGGGGAGGTAGTCAGCTGACAGAGGTAGTATAGTGAAGGCGCCGAGTTTGAATTACAATTATTACTATGCCAGGCGGCAATGGGCTGATTTTTACGTGGGGAAAAGGTCGCTAATTATACTCTTTTTTTCGCATTTTGAGCTGAGAGGAAATGTCCCCCTGAGACTACCTGTGAATACCAGGGCGTCTGGCTGGACATAAACCAGTTGCAGTGTTTGCTCTGGAGGATTGTTGCACCAAAAGATATGCATAATTGTAATCATCTTTCTATGATTACAAATGGTTGCGGCCACAGCAGTTAGCCGGCAGATGAGCTTCCGTATCCTGCTCGAATCCGGAGGATCCCCGGTGAGTACAAATGCCTACTCTATATTGACAAATCAGTAAGTCTGTTTTATTATATGTTGCATGTCACCTGCCTGTCGCTGCCAGTGAGTACCGATCGCATCCGCTGTTTGTTTACCCAGGAACTGCATAAATGAAATTCAGAAGCTCTACAACCTTATTAAACTATAAAAATCGTAAAATCGGCCCCAACACTACTGAATTTTAAATTTAAATAAGGTTGCAGCGTTTCTGCATTTCTTGGTAAACAAACAGCGGATGTGATCAGAACTCACTGCTGGCGACAGACAGGTGACACGCAACACATAATAAAATATTGGGCAATTATACTCACCGGGGGTCCTTCAGCCCCCTGGATTAGGATTCGAACAGGATATGTAAGCTCATCTGCCGGCTAGCTGCTACAGCCGCAGCCATTCGTAATCATAGAGTAATGATTACCATAAATTGTGCATATCTTCTGCTGCACCAATCCTCCAGAGGGAACGGTGCAATTGGTCTATGTCGAGCCAGACACTTTGTTATTGAAAGGGAGTCTTAGCCCCTAATGCGAAGTGGAGAGTATAATGAGCGACCTTTTTCCCATGTAAAACTGCTGGCATAGTAATAATTATAATTCAAAAAGGTGCCTATCCCGATACCACCTCCGCCGGCTGACTACCTACTCCAATCTTTGTTAACGGTTTAATGATTAAACATGCCCTACACATTATCTACTCATGTAGCTCTGCTTATACGTATTAACTTAGCTACGGTTTCCACCAACTTACATAGGCAATACATAAGTATTTGGGTAAATACATATAACGCTTCATGAGATATAAACCATAACTTCGCCGGCGACGCCATTGTTTATACAGGGTACGGCAACATAACTTCCTTTTTTCAAAACGCAATAAAACCCAATTTATGAATCAGAAATTTTTTAATTTTTTTTTCATAATGTAGGTACATATCTAAAGTTTTGTTTTACACAGTTTTGAAAATCATATCAGGTAGGTGACGTCCCCCATTGTCCATACACTGAAGAAGCCGATTTCTGGCGCTTGTCATGACCCTTACCAGCATAGCAGCGGGTATGTTGGCAATTTCTGGACAGATGTTGGCCTTCAGGTCTTGTAGAGTCCTTGGACGGTTGACATAAACACGGAATTTTAAAAAACCCCACAAAAAAAATCGCAAGCGGCTAAATCTGGGGAGCGGGCTAGCCACTCCACATCGCCCCTTATTGAGATGAGGCACTCCGGGAAGTGTTCCCTCAAAATAGCCATCGATATCCTTGAAGTGTGAGCCGTTGCTCCGTCCTGTTGCAACCAAATGTCCTCTAAGTCCAATTCATCAAGTCGTGTAAAAGAAATTCCTCCAACATGTTCACATACCGGTCTGAATACACTGTCACTGTGACCTCATTTTCTTCAAACAACCAGGGCCCAACAATCCCAGTTGAGCAAATTGCACACCACACTGTGACCATAGGTGAATGCGAAGGCATTTGATGCAATTGTCGGGGATTGGTGTCAGCCCAGTAGCGCATGTTCTGTTTGTTGACGCATCCACTTAAATGAAAATGGGCTTCATCGCTGAAAAAACCAATTGTGTCCTCAGGAACGTTTTCGAAAAGCGCTTCACATGCGTTCCTCCGAGAATTGAAGTCGCGTTCGGAGAGTTCCTGCACAATCGCCAACTTGTATGGATGGTAATGAAGGTCATCGTGAAGAATTTGCCTCACTGAACGATCGGAAAGTCCAAGGGCAGACGCATGTTCGAGCGCAGAACGCCGGGGGGATCAAGATTGAAGCTCTCACTGCCTCAATGTTCTCAGGTAATCTGATCGGCAGGGGGCTCCAGTTCTTCGTCTTGTGAAGCGATTTCGGAAGGCACGCTGGGTTGCGATCACAGAACATCCGTTCGAAAAGAAGGCCTCGACGGCAAACGCACACTCCTCACTGTTCCAACGCATGATGATGATGATGACCGGGGTAGGAAACAAAACTTTAGAACCACGCCTGTCAAATGATACTACTCCCATACCGCTACGACCCCTACAGCCTGAATGGCGCGCATTTCAAAAAAGGAAGTTATGTTGCCGCACCCTGTATTAGCTGATATTGGCATTGCAAGCTTACACCTTGCTAACAACAACACTGCATTTTGTAGACTGCCGTTGCTGACTCTTCTTAACACCCTGCTGCCCGTTGTTTTCCCCTCATATTCTAAGAATCACTTCCACGGTGGGTGAAGTTCGTCACCCTCCCGCCTAAACTTTACATCCTTAACAGATGTTATGGGTCCAGGAAAGTTACGTATAATTTTTCAAATATATATTTGTTAAGCGTACATTTAAGTAACATTCACTACCTAATACATGCCTTAAGTAATATGCAGCCCATATTACTACGTCTTCATTGTATTTTATTTTAAGTAGGAGAATATTTTTTTAGGGCCCAGACAGTATATAACCCAAAAATATATGATGTGTTCAAGCTCCTAAACTATTATGTAACCTCAACTGCAATGTATTACGTTTTTCTTATATTTATCATTTTAAGTACTTAACAAAGCGTTAATTGTTTGGAGCCACATAATATGTAACCAAATAACGTTTTGCATGTCCGTATTACAAATAAATTACTTTGGTTTTCTGATAACATATACTATCAATTGTTGTTCATAAAGCGTAATTCAAGTAAAATACCCCAGACGCCTAACGTATTATGCAACCGAAACTACAGTGTATTACGTTTTTCTCATATTTTTTCTTTTGGGTACTAAACACTACATTAATTTTTCATGGTCACGCAATGTATAACCGAAAAACTATTACTTATCCCTTTGAAAAACTTAATTACTTTGGTATTATGGTATTAATAAAAAAAACAGTATTAATTGTCTCATATACAAATAAAATACGCCATGCGCCTAATGTATTGAGTAACCCAAAATGCATTAAATTTCTATTATATGTTTCATTTTAAATCAATATTAAAAAATATTAAACCAAACGTTAAGTTTTTGAAGCGACCTTAATATGTAACCGAAAAAAGTATTGTAGGGCGTTGTTCTAAAACGTTCTGCAAAAATCAACATGTGTTAGATTAAGCGAAATAGATAGTGATGGCGGTAGACATTTGTGAAAGTGTAAAATGTTTTACTTCTCTAGACATAGTTAAAAACCCCGGAAACCGCTTACAAGTTAGAAATTTATTTTCCCAAGAAGGGTATAATGAGGAATTCAAGAAATTCCAGAATAATCAACAGTTTTTCTAGAATCTGTTGACCAAGTAGGATTCCTCTAGAACCTGACAAAAATGTGCCAGATTGTTTCCCGTTGAAGACTATTTAGCCTGTTTAGTAAGTTTAACCTCTTATAAACAAACCATCGAGAATCGTAAAATTGCTAACAGATCATTTGGAAATGGAAATGGTCAGAAAAGTCAAACAATTTACAGGGAAATATTTCTATGTATCAATACTATACACTTTTCTGGAATTATAAAACTATTAAGGGTAAATGGTACAATGCTGTAGGCACAAGGAAGGAGAGAGTCATGCATACCAAACTGTAAATTTTCGTTACCAACCAGGTATCAAGGTTTGCCATGAAGCTTCTCCTCCTATAGTTTACAGAACATTACAAGAAGAGTGGTTACATCTTAGCACTATCAGGTTGTTCAAGCCCTACAACCCGCAGAGAAAATATTAGTTAGTGATTTTTGTAAAGGTTTTATCGATCAGAGCATTGTTAAATCTGGTTATGTTTAAAAAGAAACAGTACTTACACGTTGTGGCATTGTTAAGTCTTATAATACTTTCTGATCAGATTCAAAAACCATGAAGTAAAACAACCCAATCTGTAACGCTAGTTTCGTTTAAATGGCAAAGATAGTATTGTCAGTGATCATTTCGTTGGACTCGTGGCAAGAAGATGCGGACTTTCATCTAGTTAACGGATAGTTTAGTAGTAGATTCGATCTATTGAAAAACACTAGGACAAGTACTAAACGACATATTGCCAGTGTTTGTAGAAATCTCTTTAAGAGTAAGAGTTCTAACGCTTTATTTCAAACGGTGGAAACGTTTTAGTGAAACTTATTTGGAGTAAGGTGCACTGTTCTTCTATGGATGGGGCCTACCTTAGGCACGCGGTAGATCGATAACGTCCTTGGTAACACTTCCAGGAGAAAGCCAAGGAGCTAGCAGACTAGCTCAGGAACATACAATTTTTTAAGATTGGGGTTCCTCTTCAACACAATACAACTGATAACAGAGTAGTGAAATAGTAACTGCTCTTAGTATGAAATTGGACAATATAAAGAGTGTCCGAACTGAAACAGTTCACCCTGAAAAACGAAGTAAATGATCGAATTTGAAAAATCGACGAGACAAGTCATCAATAATTTGAAAGGGGATATCTTCTACCATGTAAGTCATCTACTCTACTTCAACTTTCACTAGATACACCTTTTCATTTATGTTATTGAAATTGGTGGTGGTGGGGTGTTACGTGTATTTTTCGCAGTAGCATCCCAGCAGTCTGATGGGTGTGTTTGGTTGTATACAATTCCTTTCGCCGCCGACCTTGGTTTGAACTTTTTGAGTTCCTGTAGTTTAGGGAATTTTGGGGAGATTCTTTTGAGGTTGTAGGTGGATTTTCAATTGGGTGGTTGAAATTTCCTGAAGTGTTGAGGTCAGATGGGATTTCCTCTTGAGTTATTGGCCGTGCAAGTTGTGGGTTGCTGGTAAAAGTGTAGGAGGTGATTTAAGATTTTCGTTTATTCATGCTGCGTGGATTATTTAAGTCATCTCCATCTACATAAGAATTTAGTTAGTTGTCTGCGAGTTATTTTGGTGTTTTGCTAAATTCTCACTGGGTGTAGCCCAGATTCATTACACACTTTGCCACAAAGCTGAGACGTTACCCGCCACATACTATGTGGAATCTCGTGGGACCGTTTTCCGAGCAACCAGCGTATCTCGTTCATCTGTAGCGTTCGATTTCTACGTGCTGTCCGAAGTTGGAGACAATCAGCCCATCGAACAACCAAGGTTTTTTTTTCACAGTTTTCTGTGATCTTTATCTTCGTGCAAACGTACGCAGAGTTCCGGTGTCCGTTAAATTCATCTCGGCAGGTACGAAACTGCACGGGGAAGCCAATATTGTATATTTTCTATTTTTAACTTTTTGGTATTTTCTACTATTTGGAACTTTAATATGCATTTGTGACTGGTCACTTACCTTCAGTAGGTACACTCTGTTTAATTTCTTTCACTTGTATTTAGTAACTGCACTCTGATATTTAATTAAGTTTCTGACTGTGATTTTTGTAAACAAACTGGCTCTGAACTAACTTCAGATCGTTGTAAGTGGTAGCTGTGTGTATTTTCACGACTGCGTGATAATTGCAATTTAGACAACTGGCAACTTACTTTGTTGATGAGTAAAATTTCTTGTATTATAGGACAATTATGCGGATTGATTAAAAGCGATAACCAATTCGGTTCGGCGCTACCGTTTACATTTAACGCGTTGGTTAAGCTGACTTAACGCCAGGCTTTGCGACATTTCACCAGCTTCCGGAAATTCGTAGTCGGATAATAGTTATTAATTTAGCTTGGTGGATTTTTAGATCCGTTTATTTTCAGATAGGAGTTAGGTCCGCTAAAGTGCTTTCCTTGCCATACTCCATTTGACTGGGAATTTTCCCTCAATTCGAATTGGTTTCACCTTTTGTCTAAAGTATGTGATTGTAATATACTTTTTTTTTTTTTTAAGAATCGTGGAGTTGCCAAAGGCAACTCCAAGAGTCCCATCCCTCCCAGCTTATCCCGGCTCAGCACATTTCGTGCTATTCACAGGTCTAACATGCCCCACCCTTGAAAAACCCCATGCCCCAGACACCACAAACACCCTGGGAAAGTGCAGTGCTCAGGATTCGAAGCTGAGCGACTTTGGTAGAATAACTCCGAAGCCAAGCGCTGAGGCCATTACTCTACCGCGGTCCCCTAATATACTTTAGCATTTTGTGTATTTACGCAATTAATCTGTTGACTAATTTTGAGTCCGTTATCAATTACGGTATTACCTCAAGTCTGATTTACTCACTGATCTACTTAATTTATGTTTTATGCAGCTTAACTGATATCTACAGAATTTTTATGCATTCATTAAGTTGGATCAGATATCGAGTTTACCATTTGATTACCTATTGCTTCCTAGTAGTTGCCATACAGGACGGTATTTATTTTATGAATACTTTTTGATAACTTGGGCTTTACCTTAGATTTGTAAGGGCACTCATATAGAGAGTGTGCGAATAATTAGTAATTTAATTGTTTATATTTAGCATGGTTGATATACAGGGTGTATAAAGTTTGATTTAACCTTATTATTATTACATTTACTGTTGATTTATTTGTTATTACACAGATGTTCTTGCAGATGTTTATTATGTTACATTTATGAATATAGAGGCTTTATTTACAGCATTCACTTCACTTTGGCGTTTTATTGTGTTCTTGTTTGTATGTTGAGACCCGTAAGTTTTATGCTTCGTGGTAAGAGTTTACCCTTATTTGGATCCGTTAAGGTAGGTCATGAAAATCACTGCACTACAATTGGTGAAGGATCTTGGCGCTCTTTTGATAATTTTCTTGTCGATTCACCCCCGCCCGATTCGCAGAGGAGTTAGCCGTGATGAACACACCAAAACGTTGCAGTGAGTTTCAGGCCTCTTACAAAAAGTTTTTTCTCTTAACCTGTCGTTACCCCTGTGGGACCTAGTGTGAAAATGTTTTTTGTAACAGGGGGTTAGGGGAATGCTGTAGAGTAGGTGACTTACATGGTAGACGATGGCCCCCTTCAAACTATTGGTGACTTGTCTCGCCAATATTTAAAATTTGATTTTTTAGGAAGTTATTTGTTAGGACACCCTGTATATTTTTTCCTTGAAACTATAAACCATTCAAAAAAACGTTGTAGCCAAGAGGTGTCACTACAGAAGTTATTTTCAAATGATGAAAATTTCCCTAAAATTTCTACTATATGACACATTTCGCCCGTCGTATTTTAAGGGATACACTAGGACGTATTCGCTCTTTTGATTAACCCTGTAAATATTTATTTTACAGTAATCGCAAGATCAAAAAATAGATAAATTACCCCAACGGAAAACGAAGCTGCTGCTCAAATAAAAGGGAGAGATATGATCGAAATTCAAACAAAGAGAACGGGAAAAAGCCGTGAAAAGACCGGAAGACTGAATTGGGAATAGAGAAAGAAACAAATTGCGAAAATTAACCTTTTTAAAAGTAACGTTTAACAGAAGGTGGCTGCGCATTAGCCGGCGGTACTGCTATCTGATCAATTGCCCGCCATTATTTTATTACCCAACATTAAATTAATCGCTTGTTTCAGTTCTACTCGGCTATAATGGAGAGTACCGATTTAATTAAGGGTTTAAGGCCATCTGGTGCAATGAGATACAACAGCCTAGTGTTTTTCAGGAAAAAATATTGATTAACTCTCCATGGAATCCATCATATGAAAATCCAATTAGTAAATTTCACATAATTTAAAATTAATTTTTATGTTTGAAATTACATTTAGATTATCAAGACACAAAACCACCGCGTTTTTGATTAATAATAATAAAATATTCTTAATTTACAAACATATACAATGCATGCGTAACAAAGTTTTTAAAGACTTTAAAGATTAAGACTTTAAATAATTTTAATATTAATTTGTTAGGTAAGAGGAGGTTTATTGTTAGTCTATTCAAGTTGGATATAATTACAATGTGATATTTAAGGTGTTTATAACTTCTAATTAACATTTTGAATAAGAACTTTTCTTCTGCTTCTTATTCCTCTGTGTATAGACCAATGGCCTACAATAAGTGGGTTTTGTGAGCCCCCTTTGCAAAACGCCGGACATGAGGCTAACCTACCACGTCCAACAGAGAAGAGAAGTGCCACTATTTACTGTACGATTGTCAAAAATTATCGAATGACAACCGAGACCGACGGCTTTACGTGCTCTTCGAAACAGATCCGGTTGCATATGCCACTATGTTGGTTCACCAAACTGAGTACTGACTAGTTCTTTTCTTTTTTGTAAAATTTCTGACTACCTTGAGAATTAAGCAGAGTTTCAGATCAAGATCTCGAATTTAAAGTTTAACAAGATTGCCACTTTAAATACTACACCGCATCTTCAAACTCCTCTGGACTGTTACGGGCCAAACGAGCTTTTCCGTCGACCCATAACCGGATAGGTGGAAAAAGGCCTACAGCTTAGCTCAGAGGAGTAGGGGGAGTTCACGGAAATCGCTTACGGGAGGAAATCTTCCTAGTTGTGTACAGAGTGGGTCACAATTAGTGGGCGTCACCTTCCAAATACAGCTGATTGTAGGTCTTCGTGGAAGGCCGAAAGGCCAGCAGCTTACGGGAATCGGAGTCATATTTATTATGCCTCCTCCTATATAAAAAGCTTGCAAAATTCGTACACACACAGATACAGAATGCACAATAATAATAGAGGCAGTAAATTTTAACACACGTATAATTAAATTATTAAAAAAGATGACAAATGTATACAGAAATGACAGCAAATGGTGATTTTATAGTTCCATATTACTGGCTTTTAATTTGAACGTTCACACAGAAAAAATAACTCGCCGCCGCTTTCATACGTCATTTATACTGTCCAAATAACTACGTGGCCAGTGACGCCGGAGCTTACAGTAATACCACAGTATATATATAGAAAAATTATTCTACACTTTGTAGTACACAAAAAAAAGACAGTCGGCGACTGAAGGTCGCTTCTTGTTACATAAAAATGTTCAATCCCTTGAAATATTGCAAGTTGACGCGAAAAAGGAATTCTTTCTTCACAGCACAAAAAAACTTAGTTCGTTACCTTGAATTTCGAACAGCTAAACGTAGCCAGGCACAATTTGGTTTACAAGATGCAGGAACCGTCTGGAGATGTTTTCAGATCCGGGCACAAGGTCGGCGTTCTTCGGGAAAATTCCGAGACGAAATATCTGCTGCCCAATCTTCGTAGTTTGTAGCAGCAACAGCACTGCCAAAGGAACAGGAAATGGGCTCGATATTAATCAGCCAAAGGCGATGGGCAAATTCGCAATGAATTGCCTTTTTTTGGGTTTAAAATCCTACCGTACTTCTATGAATCCGACATTTGTCGATGTTCTGTTTTCACCTCATGGTAAAACAGCGAAACGAAAATAACACTGGGGATACCCACCGAAAAACCCCAAGGCGCCCATTGTAGCACTCAATTTATTTACGGCCCCTCGATTGATGGAACTTCGGAGACCGGAGTCTGGCGAAGATGTAGGGCCAACTTTTTAATTTCGTAACGGCCTTCGTAGATGGAATGAGCGATCGGAGCCAATGAAGATGTAAAACTGACTGAAGACTTAACGCAACGTTAAGCTGCATTTCCCCCAAAACATTGCAACATAATTCGAAATATCATGAAATATTCCAGAACAATTTCGGCACGTGAATTCCCAGAAAGCTTTCAGGGTCAAGGGTAGACCAAAGAATTATTCGGCAATTTCGACTTACAAAGGGAACCGTCAACATAACTCAATCTTAAAAACAAAATAATAACGAAAGCTGAAACCAACATAAAACTGCAATTAAAATAACGTTTTTAATTCCTATGCTCAGCGGCAATTAGAGTACGACATTAATTCAAAAGTAGCGGCAAATTTTAAAAGAACATAAGAGGACTTTAAACGTAAGCTTATGATTCGTACTTAAGAGCAATATATTGAAATTTGCAGTAAAGATCTCTAATTTAATATGGTATTTTGCAGCTGAACATCCAAATGTTAATTTCGATTTTAAACTTTAACTCATAATTTCTACTATGGAGATGTTAAGTTTAAGACGCGTTCTGTACTTGAATTTTAAAATAAGATCGTGAATTTAACTCCACACCTCGACTTTAAAATTTAAATTTTGACTTTAAACTTAAACTCATGTTTCGTACCTAAAATCAACAACTCGAACTTTAGGTTCTAGTTTAATGTAGAGCTAGCCAGCTTGAAATGTGACGCTGCAAGGGTGCTTTTCAATTAATTTCGAAGTTTTAGATTTTACGATAAGATAATAATATTAAACTCTACACTTCAACTTCAACCTTAAGAACTTGACTTTACACTTAAACTCATGAATTGTACTTAAAACAGTATCTTTACCATTCTAACAAGATCTTGAGTTTACTGTTAAGCACGACATTTCAATGTCCAAGTTTAGAATTGTACAACAACTCGAAACCTCGAGTTACCATATAAGACATTTAAACTTAAACTTGTGATTCTATTTTACATGGAAAACTAGAACAAGTGTCAGGTTGAAAGCCCAGTTTAGTTAATGAATAGTAAAACGTCTAGTTGAGATCGATGCTTTAAAGTTCCGCTAAAAGTATTTTGTTTAAAGTTCAACCTTTTAGTTAAGTGATTTTGAGATTACGATTTAAAATCGAAAGCTAGACGTGACGTCACGACTTTGATGTTAAACGTAAACTCATGATTTCGTATTTAATACCGAAATCTCAAGCCTAAGTAAAGCCTAGCTCCAGCTTTCTCGCTGGAGGTCCAATATTTGAATATTAAAATATGATTGCACTATTAAACGCTACATTTCAACTTTAAACTTGAGATCTTGACTTTCAACTTAAACTCATTATGCGTACTTAAAATTAATATCTTGAGAATGCTGTCAGGATCTTTTGTTTAATGTGCAGCATTTCACTGTTTAAATTTAGAGTTTTACAGCGACATCACGTGATGAAACTCGAAACCTCTAGTTCCCATATAAGTCCTTTAAACTTATATTTGTGAAATATTTTACAAAGAGAACTAGAACAACTGTCTGGTTGAAAGTGAGCTTCATAAATGCATAGAAAACCTCTAATTGGAATCGATAACTTAAACTTCGGCTAAAAGTTTTTTTGAGTTTTTATTTCCAGTTAAATGTTTTTGAGATTACGATTTAGGAACGAAACCTACACGTGACCAACCGACTTTGATGTTAAAGATAAACTCATGATTTCGCATTTAATATGGAAATCTCAAACATAAAGTCGAGCCCCAGCTCTCTAGCTGAATGTAGATTATTTGATAGAATAAGATTGCGATATTCAACTCTACACTTCAACTTTAAACTTGAAATCTGGACTTTAAAATTAAGACCTTTAAACTAAAATTTAGAAAGTGTCTACTTGAAAGTCTAGCTGCATAAATGAATACCAAAGCCTCTAGTTGAAATCAATACCGTAAACTTTGGTTAAATGTTTTTTGTTTTTGTTCAACTTTTACCTTATAAGTTTTTGAGATTACTACATTAAAATCGAAACCTTGAAGTGACTTCACCACTTTGATGTTAAGCGTAAACTCATGATTTCGCATTTAATATAGAAATCTCAAACTTAAAGTAAAGCTGCAGTTCTCTAGGTGAAGATCGAAGATTTAAATGTTAGAATATGATTGCGATATTAAACTCTAGAGTTCAACTTTAAACTTGAGATCCTGACTTTAAACTTAAACTCATGATTCGTACTTATAATTAATATCTTGAGCTTGCTGTCAGGATCTTTACTTTAATGTGGAGCTCGACATTTCAATGTCCAAGTTTAGAGTTTCAACGAGATCACAAGATGCAACGCGAAACTTCAACTTTCCATACTACACCTTTAAAATTAAGTGTGTCGAAATCGAAACCTTAAATTTCGGTTAAAAGTTGTTGTTTAAAGTTCAATTTCTCAGTTTCTGTTTTTGAGATGACGACATTAAAATCAAAACCTAGACGTGATCTCACGACTTTGATGTTAAACTTAAACTCATGATTTCGCATTTAATATCGAAAACTTATGCTTAAAAACTAGCTCCACCTCTCTAGCGGAAGGTCGAATATTTGAATGTTAAAATAAGTTTGTAATATTAAGCTCTACACTTCAACTTTAAACTTGAGATTTGCATTTAAACTTAAATTCACGATTCGTAATTAGAATAAATATCTTGAGCTTGCTGTCAGAATCTTTCGTTTAATGTAGAGCACGACATTTCAATGTCCAAGTTTAGAGTTGTGCAACGAGATCACAAAATGAAACGCGAAACCTCGAGTTCCCATACAAGACGTTTAAAATTAAGTGTCTACTTGAAATTCTAGCTTCATAAACGTATACTAAAATCTCTAGTTGAAATCGAAACCTTAAATTTGTTAAAAGTTTCTGTTTAAAGTTCAATTTTTCAGTTAAAAGTTTTTGAGATTACGACAGTAAAATCAAAACTAGACGTGATCTCACGACTTTGATGTTAAACTTAAACTCATAATTTCGCATTTAATATCCAAATCTTAAGTTTAAAACCCAGCTCCAGCTCTCTAGCTGAAGGTCGAATATTTGAATGTTAAAATGAGTTTGTAATATTAAACTCTACACTTCAACTTTACACTTAAATTCATGATTCGTGTTCAAGTTTAGAGTTTTACAGCGAGATCACGAGATGAAACGTGAAACCTCGAGCTCCTAGACAAAACCTTTAAACTTAAATTTGTGAAACTGTTTTACAAAGGCGACTAGAACAACTGTCTAGTTGAAAGTTGAGCTTTATAAATGAATATGAAAACCTCTAATTGAAAGCGATATCTTAAATTCAATTCGGCTAAAAACAATTTTAAATTTTGCATGTCAGTTAAAAGTTTTTGAGATTACAATTTAAAAACACACACAAGCGTAAAGTCGAGCTCCAGCTCTCTAGTGAAGATCGAATATTTGAATATTAAAATAAAACTGTAATATTAAACTTTACACTTCAACTTTAAACTTGAGATCTTAACTTTAAACTTAAACTCATAATTCGTACATAAAAGCAATATCTTCAGCTTTCTGTAAGAATCTTTAGTTTTATGTGGAGCTCGACATTTCCCTGTCCAAGTTTACAGTTGTACAACGAGATCACAAGATGAAACGCGAAACCTCGAATTCCCATACAAGACTCTTAAACTTAAATTTGTGAGACTCTTTTACAAAGAAAATTAGTACAAGGGCCAATTTGAAAGCCAAGGTTCATAAATGAATACTAAAATCTCTAATTGAAATCGAAACCTTAAACTACGACTAAAAGTTTTTTGTTTGAAATTTAACTTTTAGGCTAAATTTTTTGAGATCTTGACCTCACGACTTTGATGTTAAATGTAACTAATAATGTCGCATTTAGTACCGAAATTTCAAGCTTAAAGTCGAGCTCCAGCTCTCTAGCTGAAGGTTTAATGTTACAATAATGTTGCGATATTAAACTATACACTTCAACTTTAAACACGAAATCTTGCCTTTAATCTTAATCCTATGATTCATATTTAAATTTAATATTTCGCACTTGAAGTCGGGATTTTTAGTTCACTGCAGATCTTGCTAGCGGAATGGCCAAGTTTAGAGTTCTACTAATATAAAGTAGCAATTTCGTACTAACATGAACAGATCAATGACAGTTTGATATGGTTGATAGTTTACTTAAGCAAGTAAACTATCAAGCGTTTCAAATAGGCATCTCTAATTCATGATACCGTCAATAAAAGTTTAGAAATCGTTGTACCTTCCCTATATAGTAGAATATATAAAGTTTATATATGGATGTTATGCAAACGTATTTTAATGTAAAGGTAACCCTGTGGTATGTACATTGTATTTTCTTAATGTATGCAGTTGTTATTTAACAGAATTCTCTATTGAGTTTAAATAATATTACGGACACAGAAAATCCAATGTAGTGATATCTAGACATCAACTTCTCCGAAGAATATGTAAAGAATCATCAAGTAATTCAAATTTAACCTTATAGAACACTTATAAGTGGTTTATACTACTTATCATTCTATTCTGTATATTCAAAAATACATATTTTCCTGTAATAACGATTGTTGCTACTTTATTTTCACATCTGATATGCTTTATAAATGATCTAACTTAGGTAAAACTTATTTTTCATAGATAACGTTTATTAAAAATTATGTTGCTTATACTGTACTGCCTTAGCAAAGCTTTTAGGCTAAGGCTAATACAAATCCAAATTAATTAATGATATTATATGACGATTTTCTGTTATAAGAGGCAATAGTATAGATAAAAATCTATTTTGTACTAACATTCCTTTTTAAAAATGGCTAAGAACAATTCATTTAATTATTGTTAAAAGCCTACCATAGAAAATTGTACTATTCTGCTTCAAATTTTTCACATTAAAAGTCTATAGGAAACAACTCAACGAGACTCGATTGAAATCAAACAATTACTTGTACATTTCTCTTTTGATTCTGCATTCGAGAGAGGGATCAAAGCATTCTACATACAAACAAAGGAGCTTTTCGATGGCTGTTTATTAAGTTTTCTGCTCGAACCTTGTATTGACAGTCAGAATAATTTAATGATACTTAACTTTCAACCAATTTATTTTGATAATGCTTACAATATGAGAAAATATGGTAAATTTTTACGTGGGTAGAAACCATAAATTTACTCGCAACGAAGACTGCATGTCATTTTAAGACATTTTGAAACAATTTTAATAACTTTTCCGATATACAGATACCATGTGATGAAAATTCTTATGTAAATATTTGTTAAGAAAATCCGGAGAAAATTCTTCGCTTGCTTTTGAGTTCTTACATTTCTCTGTTTTATGTTCTCTGTTCTAATTTGGACGATATGTATAACAAGATGCATGCTAGATAAATTAGTCTAACAATTGTTGTGGCAAATAGAGAGTCACAGAGCGGATGCGGACTCCCCGTAGCAATTCTACATAATGTGATTGTGGATGATCGTAGATCGTAAAGCAGCCGAAGGGTTCAAGTGGACTTGAAAGTGAACGCTTTGGAGCTGAATAGAATGTTAAACAAGGGAGAGTGTTGGTATACACTTTCTGTCTCCATAAATGGAGTTTCTGAAAATGGTGGAAGTGATCATGTAGAAAAAAACGTGACGTGCGAAAAAATAAACTTTAGCTGCACTACATTTATGACACATTAAGTTACAATTACCTCGTAATAGTATGGGGAAAGCTTATACTCTGAGTTTGTTTAGCTCACAAATTATATTTGGTGAAATACATTCACAATCCCCGGACGGCATATTTAGAACAATCCCCCCTAAATGTAACTTTGTGTTCAATATGGTTCAACATATTTACTATTTTATTTCCAGATATTTAATGAATAGGGATATTTCAGTGTAAGGCACTTAAAAGTAACACCAATTGCATTTATGATAAAAAACTACCAAACCAACAAAATGTAATGTCTTTTCTGTTATGAACATGAAAATTACAACAAAGGTACGTTTAAAGAAGAAATTTAATGTTATAATCAAAATTGTTATTGTGTCCTCTCAGTTCAATTAAATTTATTAAATTCTAATACCTCGTGGCACCTTGTCTGGCAATAATAACTGCTCTACACCTTGCTGGCATACTCTCAATGCAATTATCAATATGTTCTTGTGGAATTTGATGCCACAGTACCGGCAATACATTCCTCAGCTGTTGCACATTAGTAGGCCTTGGATTATGATGATCCAGCTGTCTCTGCAAAATGTCCTATGCCTGCTGCGATGGGGTTGAGGTATGGAGATAGCGGAGGAAGAGCAAGATGGTTTATTTCCTCATCTCGAAGCATCTCTAAAACAACCCGCGCACGATGCGGCCTTGCGTTGTCGTCAAGAAAAACAAAATATTTCCGTCCAACAGCGTTGCGACGGTTCAGCACATGGTTCATAATGATCTCTTGGGCATAACGTTGGCCCGTGAGTGCACCATTAAAGATATGGAGGTCAGTACTCCATTCTAAAGAAATTCAGGCCCATACCATAAGGCCACCACCACCAAAATCAACGACTGGTTGGGTATATACTCTTTGACGCTGGCTATCGTTGCTGAGACAATATCTGGACTCGTCCGAAAACAGTATATCATCCCAAGGTGTTGCTTCTTGAAGCCTACGTCTTGACCACTCCACTCGGTATCTTCGTTCAACCACAGTTCTTTCAGGACAACTCAGGTGGCGGTATGAGGCAACTCCTACAACTCCTACCTCAAACAATCAATTTCTCACAGTTTGGTCGGATAAGCGATTTCTTGTGGCATTCTGGAGCACTTACTGTAGATGTCGAGCAGTTGAAAAGGGGTGCATTCATGCATTAATTACCAGAAGTCGATCCTCACGAGGTGTTGTGATGCGAAGAGATCCACCTCCAGGCCGCTTGCAGTCGTACCTGTTTCTCTACGGGGCAAAATGGCACATGGAATTATGCTCTGCGTGGTTCCTAACACATCAGAAATCTGGCGATCTCCTCTTCCGTGCATAGCAACGGCTAAATTTCGATGTTCTATTGTTAAACAGTTTCTCTGCATTGTTGTTTATTATTGAGAACACAAATGTATCCCACGAATAAAAAACAATGAACAAAAAAGATCTTAAGCGGACAGGTAAGATTATTCAATCAAAACACACAATCTCGACTTGACACTAATACGGTTAAACAATTGCAACTAGATTCAATTGTTTTTGTTTTTTAACATCAATCATATAACATATAACATCAAATATATACAAGTAAAGATGAAACAAAATATAAGAACATACAAAAAGAAATCAAGAAGGAAATGAGAAAAGCAAAGGACAAATGGCTGACAGAAGAATGTGAAGAAATAGAAATTCTGGAAAAGAAGCACGACGACTTCAACATGCACAAGAAAGTTAAAGAAGCTGCTGGACTCCACAGATTACACATACTTGGGAGAATCATGGATAGTAACGATAATATTATAGTTGGCAAGGAAATGGGGATACCTACATACCTGGCGGAACTATGCAACAAATCTATTTAAGGACGAAAGACCACATCCACCAAACGTCCAAGGCGAAACAGGTCCTTCTATTGGAGAGGGTGGCATTCAAAAGGCTATTAACCAATTAAAGGAAGGAGAACCCCTAGGGCCTTATAATTTCCGGAAGACGGAATTATATGGCTGTCTAAAATCTTTAGCAGTATATATGAAATCAAGAAAATACCATCATCATTCATCAAAGAATGTGCAAGAGATGCGAAGAAGACACAGGAAAAACACAGTTCAGTTTTCAAAACGCGGTACGAAAAAGAGAGGTGCTATTATGTGTACAATCCTTTTTCAGCGATGTAGAGATATGAACTACGACATATAAGAGGTCGGACAAATATGTAACGGGATTGATCAAATACAAAGCATGTGAGGTAGCCACAGGTGAAAATACCTCTAGCGTCCTTCGAAGTAATCTCCCTCGACTTCTACGCACCGTTGACATCGACGATTCAAGTCGCGGAAAGCCTGCTTAAACTTGTCGCGAGGAAGTGCGTTTAGTTCGGCGGTAACATTCCGTTGAATGTCTTCCACGTAGTCAAAGCGCTTTCCCTTGAGGGTCAATTTCAGCTGAGGAAACAGCATGAAGTCCGCCGGAGTCAGATCCGGCGAATAGGGAGGATGTTCTAACACTGGGACGTTTCTTGTCGCCAAAAACGTCTTCACAATCAAGGCAGAATGCACAGGGGCATTATCGTGTAAAAGGTGCCACTTGCCGGAGGCTGCCAAATGCGGTCGCACACGTCGAATGCATTTTAGTAAACGCATCATGACACCCTTGTAGTATAGGCTAGTGACGGTGACACCCGGTGGCACAAATTCTTTGTGAATGATGCCTTGACTGTCGAAGAAAGTGATCAGCATGGTCTTCACTTTCGATTTTTGGAGACGGAATTTCTTTGGCCTGGGAGACGTCTTCGATCGCCATTCCATGCTTTGCCTCTTGCTTTCTGGATCGTACTGGAAGCACCACGACTCGTCACCAGTAACAATTGAATCCAGAAAATTTGGGTCAGTGTTGGCTGTTGCAATGAAGTCGCGGGAAGTGTCCACTCGATGTGATTTTTGCTCAGCGGTCAAATTGTGCAGAACAAATTTGGCACAGACCTTTCATTTCTTCAAATCCTTCTCCAAAATGGTTCTAATGGTTTCACCGCCAGTACTCAGCTCCTGCTCCATCATTCTCAGTGTCAGTCGTCGATCAGCCGCCACAAGTTGTCGGACTTTTTCGATGGTTACGGGGTTTCTTGTTGTGATCGGACGACCCGGCTTCTGATCATCGTGAAGGTCCTGCCGACCTTCACACGAAATCTGGCAAACCACTTGAAAACCCGAGTACGGGACATGACCTCATCGCCGTACACAGTTTTCAACATCTCGAATGTCTGCGTGGCCGTTTTCCCCAATTTGAAACAAAACTTAATGTTCGCTGTCTGCTCCATGTTTGACTTGTGTCACATGTAATAGCTGCACTTACTTGTTCATTCGCATGCACAACCTACCACGTAAGTTCTGACCGGATGCCGTTTTAGCTATGTGTAGAGGAAAGTTCCAGCTACAATTTGGATATGATTTAGAAACAGTCAGTTTCTCATAGCGTCCGCAGTAGTCCCAATCCCGTTTCATATTTGTACGACCTCGTACACCTGCGTCATTGATTACAATAAAGCATTCGACAGTGTAGAACATGTGAAATTAGTAAATATAATGCAAAACATGAAATTAGATGACCGAGATGTGAGAATCATTACGAACGTTTACTGGAATCAAACTGCCAATGTACGTGTTGAAGGACTTAATTCATAAGAAATCCATATACAACGTGGACTACGCCAGGGCTGTGCGTTGTCACTTCTGCTTTTCAACATATATTCAGAAGAGATTTTCAGAGAAGCGTTGGAAGTTGTAGATGAGGGAATATTGATTAACGGAGAACGTTTAAACAATATAAGATATGCAGACGATGCAGTCATGTTTGCAGACAGTCCAGAATGCTTATAGCAGTTAATGTCCAAGGTAGTAGAGACAAGTCAACAATATGGCTTGACGTTAAACACAAGTAAAACCAAATACATGGTTATAAGTAAAACTAGAATACCACCAAACCTTGGCACTACAATGAACACCCATTGGGACCACTCCCTGAAAATTAAATGCAGAATAGAATAGGCGAGAGCGGCATTCGTAAAGATTAGAAACCTCTTCAGAAGTCACGACCTGAACTTAAAAATAAAAATCAAACTTCTCCGATCCTATGTCTTCACAGTATTATTGTAAGGGGTAGAGCCCTGGACCCTCACTGAGGCAACAAGTAGAAAATTGGAAGCATTCGAGATATTACTATACCGACTCATACTAAAAATTCCTTGGGCAGACTATGTAAGCAATAGAGTATTTGGAACATATCATGAGAAACAGTCAAGATACGAACTACTACAGCTGATTATCCAGGGTAAAGTGGTTGGTAAAAGAGGTTCCGGGAGAAGAAGGATATCTTGGCTCCAAAATGTGAGGAAATGGTTCAACATAACAACAACTGGCCTATTCCGCGTAGCAGTCAATAAAGTTCAGATTGCCATGATGATCTCCAATATCCGATTACGGATGGGCACTCGAAGAAGAACATCAAACATTGCCGCTTGCTCTAATTATCAATAATAGACGACCATTAGCCGCCAAATACAAACATTATTACATATTATATTATTTATATTATATTATATCCCTATTCATTTTTAAGTAGTTTATATCATCGTATTATTTAAGAAATTTATAGAAAACGATTAAATCGTTTAGGCGTTCTCTCGATTTTGGATAAGCTCGTTCTTACGATAAATGGTTGATATTTAGTGTACATTAAGTGTATTTAATCTCATATTTGACTTTACGAATTTCGCATTATTGGTAAACATTCTCATGATTTTATTCAAGCTAATGTCTAAAATTTGACAAACACTTAATTGGTTGGGATTAATTTCCGTTCCTTGTTCAGTGATACTTACTAGAAAATATCCTTTGGATCGGACATTTCATTTGGGTTGAATGTTGGACAATGAATCAAATTTCTACTTCTTCTTCTGCGGCATTGAAAACTGCCACACAATCTACAATAACTTACAAATATGATACAATAAATGTCGTACGATATATGTATAGTTTGCCTAAGTTGGCAGAGCGCTATCTTTCTAGACTACACGTCGAATGTGGCTTGGAGCCATCCCTCTAGACTACCACGCCAGATAATACTAATCTTGTGCTGCAACATACTACACACTATTCTCCAATTCGGTTGGCAACCGTGGGATCTTAATTAGTTCAAAAACGTTCTCTGGAATTTCTGTAGTTCGGATTTGACGTTAAGTCTGTAAGCGCCCTGTGTTTCTGGGAAGTGGAGTTTGACGATAACATTTTAAGTTTTAAAATGACATGACAACAGCAAACCTAATACCTCAACTTTAAACTCTGCACTTTGTCTTAAATTTATGATCTGTACTTAAAATAGATATTAAAGTTGAGGTCAACCTCTGTTAGATAAATAATCAACTCTCCATTTGCAATAATATTTCTAGTTCAAAGTCGAATTGAAATCGATTTCGCTAGGTTAACTTTAAAAATTCAATTCAAACTGAAAATCTCGACTGTAAATCCTGTGCTGCAACCCACCACACACAATTCTCCAATCTGTTTGGTAACGGTGGAATCATAATTAGTCCAAAAATGTTTTCCGTCCAACTGTTCTCTACAAAGTTGAGATTAACCTCTACTCAGTTCAAGGCTATTTCCCCATGAAAACTACTCCGAACACGATTGCACAATAGTTTTTCTTAATTATCTATTATAAGTGGTTGTCCAACACCACTCAATTTAGATATCCCATGACTGTTTGAGCATACCGCAGAACAATTGTAGCTTTGCGGTCGAGGTAGGCAATGAAAGGCGTTGTGATTATAATTTATTTTACTAATTTGATAATCATCATCAACAGCCTCTTTGTTCCACTGCTAGGCACTGGATATATTCTCTGCCATGGTTCTCCTCAGCGCTAAAGTAGAATCACGGTGGACTTGGAGTTTAACGTCGAAACCGAACGACTTGGTAAAACATGAAGTGAAATAGATGTCATATATATACATATTGGCTATGTTGTAACTGTCAAGAAATCAGTAGCGCCGATTGCAGGACAGTTCTGATGTAATTTTACAAGTTTGATGGATATATCCTCAAACATGAATTGTGATACTTATAAGTACCACCATTATTCGAAAAATTTAGTATTAAACATTGCATCGCCCAAAATTCACTGTTACAACTTACTGCCCTTGTTACTTTATGGTCCAAAAATTCTCATTAGCATAATTACTTAAATTTAACAGTTGTTAGTACGCCACCGATGTGTCCTGTCAGTTTATCTAAAAAGGTTTAACATGTTAATGACAGTTTGATAGATGTTACCAATATGAAGCTTAGAAATTACTAGATTATAATATTAGTTCTGTTTTTCTGCCGCCCAGAAAGCTGCAATGGTGCTGCTCTACTTTAAATTGTTTCAGTTCAATTCAGTTCACTGTTACATAGTCCATCTTATTGTTACTCTTAAATATTTAAACTATTACACGTGTGTAAGGCTAGTACCTTCATTGATCAGAATTTGAACTTGTTCTTCGGTGTTCAACACCAATTATTTCATCCTATTAATATTTACATTTAGAGGTATTATGTAATTTTATTAATGTTACCAGTAACAGTTTTCATCAATTGATATACCCATTCTTTAGATGTTTTTCTCCCATTCCTTCAATACAAGTTCTGAGTTATTGTTAAAAACCAGGGGGTTAAAGAATATCCTGGCCGTAGATCCCTCGTCGTGTTTATCAACTTTGACATGCTGTTTTATGTATCGTATAACCTACTGTTGTATAGTGCTGTTAATATCTTAATTACATTTAGACCCACTTTAAACTTCCCCAGGACTTAATTTCATAAGCGAAATCAAATCTAACACATTCTCTAAGTGGACGATAGTTAAGTAAATGTGATTACCCTTAAATATTGACTTCTCAATTAATTTTTCCAGTATGAATAAGAGGGCAGCCTTTACAGTTTGTCGAAGTCGATGATTTCTGGCAAACAAACTGTTGTATACCATTCAGTGTTAACTGTTCTTCGATTCTCTAAAGGAATGGCTGCGACATGTCCAGTACAACCGAAGAAATAAGTGAAGATTTTCTTGGAAGTGCTTCGTGAACGAACAACTTTTGTGGGATTCGGTTCATCTTGGAACACTCAAACAGTGGATTGTTGCTTAGTTTCCGGTTCATACGAATATATCCAAGTTTCATCACCTGTTTTTCTATTTCTATTTCTAAATTGACAGGGCTCGGATGTGCAGCACTCAGATCTTTTGATCCATTGTGCATGCTGTCTGTTGCGTCCCTCATTAGAGCAGATCCGACCTTTTGATGAAGGCCAGGATCTGTCTCAGTGGGGCTCTTCGAATGCCCTCCGGTTCTGGAAACCAAACCCCAAAGACCCCGAATCTGAGAGTGGCAAGCGCTGCACACCGACAGAGTACATGAATAGAGGTTTCTTCTTGTGTTTTACACTTTCGACAGAGGGCATCGTTTCTGATTCCCAATGTGGTTAGGTGTTTGTTCAGATGGCCACGGCCTGTTAAGAGGCCTACTATGGCCTTGATGTCTTTCCTCCCCAGATTTAGTAGGAAGTCTGTTTGCTTTTGGGCCGTCTATGAGAAGTCTCGCTTGCCTAAACGGTTGTTGTTTCCACCTTTGGACATGCTCATTTCTCAGTCTGTTCTGTATAGTGGCCTTAATCGAGCTTTGAGGTACGCTCACTGCTGGTTCGGGTCCCCAGAGGTGCTCCAAGGAGCCCATCCGGGTCAGCCGATCAGCGTGTTCGTTACCCTCAAACCCACTGTGTCCCGGTATCCAACACAGCGTCAATCTGACGTTACGCTGCACCATCGCCTGTAGTTTTTCCCAGCATTCTAATACCAACCGCGAGGTTTTCTTAGGATTGCCGAGCGATTTAAGAGCCGCTTGGCTGTCTGAGTATATCGTGATGGGCAAATTTTGGTATGCCCTACGAGTACATTCATCAGCGCATACGGAGATAGCTACAACTTCCGCCTGAAACACTGACGTATGAGTCCCCAATGGTGTAGATAGTTCTACTCTTGGAGACTGTCCAAATATGCCTGCTTCAGTTCCGCTTGCCATTTTGGATCCATCTGTAAACCAGATTAGTCCCGTATTGGCAAGTAGATCCTGGGAATTTTCTGCCCATTCCTCTTTGGTGGGAATGTTGATTTCGAAGTTTCTGTCGAACGTATACCTTGGTACCATGCGGTCTACGCCCATGCAGCAGATCTCTGGTGCACTGGATAGTATCCCGCAATGCCCCATGTTATAGCCCACGTCCTTCCATAAGTTTAATTGCTTTACTCTCCAGGCCGCTAGCAGTGCCTCCGACTTCACTGCCACTGGCAGTGCTGGGAGCCCTACTAGCGCCTCGAGAGCAGCTGTTGGTGTTGTTCTTAGTGCACTCTTAATGCCCACACAGGCCAAACGCTGCACTCGATTGAGGATTGTTCCCAGTCTTTGTGTATCTGCGCCTTTCCACCAGACAAGCGCTGCATACGTGATGATGGGTCTTACCATGGTTACGTACATCCAGTGTAGTACCTTTGGTTTGAACCCCCAAGTTGTGCCAAAGGCACGTCTGCAAATCCAAAAGGTTGCAGTTGCATTCGTCAAGTATGACGCCCAGATATTTTACTTTGGAGTCCCAGGTTAGGGGTGTGTTGTATAAGGTAAGGGCCCTTTCTTGTAGGTTCCTTCTTTTGCTAAAGAGCACTGCTTTGGTCTTCGTTGGGTTGACCGTCAGCGAATACTCTCTGCACCAGCGTTCTACGGTATTCAGTCCATGTTGAGCAATCTCTAGGACTGTTGCGTGGAATCTACCAGTGGCCAAGATTACTCCATCATCCGCGTAACCTTGAGTATAAGGATCTTGATTGTTTAGGTCAGTGATCAAGCTGTTTATTACCAAGTTCCACAGCAGGCGATAGAGTACTCCCCTCTGCGGGCACCCTCTGGTAGCATAGGCTGTCTTACTTCCATCGTGGATGGTCACCTTGATGGTTCGCGACTGGAGCAGGTTTTCGATTCACTTTATGATCGTGTTGTCAAACCCCCTCTCCGTTGCCGCAGGGCACATCGAGTTGTAGGAGGCATTGTCAAACGCCCCCTCTATGTCTAAAAAGATTCCGAGGGCTATCTCTTTGTGGAGCAGCGCCTTCTCAATCCTGTACACTAGATCATGAAGTGCTGTTTCCACAGATTTCCATCATCTGTTACAATATTGTATACGGATTTTGCAGTTCCTCGTCGAATTTTATGAGCATTTTCTTGCACCAATTAACACGAGCCTTTTTTGAGCTTCGGTCAAATTATGCGAAATCCATCGAGAACAGAACCTTTTCACAGCTAAATGTTCATGCAAAATCGAATGTACTGCAGTCTTCGATATGCCTAAGGATGCCTCTATCTCACTGTAAGTCACATGCCGATCTTCTTCAATCATGTTGCGCCCCGCATCAATGTTTTTTGGAATAACAACCGATTTTGGTCGACCTTCACGAAATTCATCACTGGCGGACGCAGCACCACGGCGAAATTCTGCCAATCAATTGTAAACAGTCTTTTCCGATGGTGCTTCATTACCAAAAGTTGAACGAAGCTGTTATATGCACTCTTATTAGTTAGGCCTTTGCTAAAATCGTAAAAAGTCATCGAATAAAAACCTTCACGTGAAATTTCCATTTTGTCACAAAATCACTTTTTTAAACTTACTGTAAACAAACAACGACACATCTCAATAGTGCCACCTAGTGGTCGTTTGTAAAAATTTAAAAGGCTGCCCTCGTATACTGTCGCTGTAAGACTGTTCTGGTATGAAGCCTCTCTGTTTTTGTATAACATATTTTGTACAATCTGTTGGTGCGTGCTATTAATCATTATTCCATTATCTTCAAAGTATGCTTTACAAATTAAATACGACAGCAAAAAATTTTAAGATGGAAATATCGATGAATAAGACCCAGTGTATGGTAATATCTAAAGAACTCATCCGTTGAAAGTTAACCTTAGACACTATTCCCATACAACAGGTCATGAAATTTAAGTATCTAGGGATCGAAACATCTAGCGACAGAAACATCAAGAAGTTCAAACCCAGGCTAACAAGGCGGCGGCGGTACCCGGCTATCTTCGCGACATTATATGGAGAAACAAATATGTGTCTTTAAAAAGCAAAGTCCACATATAAAGCATATGTGAATCTCATTCTAACTTATGCTGCTGAAACAAGTGCCGATGCAGTAACAACAAAAAGAATCGCACGAACAACTGAAATGCAGACACTAAAAGCGATATCAGAATATAGCCTTAGAGACAGAGTACATAGTGAATCAGTACGCCAAACCTGCGAAGTACAAGACATAGTTAAATGGATCAGGACAGAATCGCAAAGGGAGCGAAGGACCAAAAACCGAGTACGAGACGACCAGTAGGACGACCCCCCAAGAGATGGTGTGAGAGTTGGGTATCTGCATCAGCCGAAGCAGACCCCATAAGGCATACGTGGAAATAACAGGACTCAGTCCTGTGATACGAAGAAGAAGAAGAAACTGCTCTGAAAGTGTGCTTGTCGAATCCAGTGTGGGTTATCTTGTGAATAGAAATGGCAATTGTGTCTGTTTACACAACAATGGATCTGTAGTAACTTCGTTTCTTAAAAATTCGCAGAAATTCACTCGACGTGGTAATCATCTTCAGTAAGGTGTTACACTAATGGAACGTAGTAAGGATGAAAACGGTTCGCTTTAAACATGTTAAATACTGAACTTTGTCTAAAGCCTACAGTTCTTGCAACTGGTCGTTGCCCTATATGGGGATTACCAGTTATTTGTTTAACGACGGCCGTTTCAATTTCTACAGTTGGGACACGTTGTTGTCAAACCTTTGGTTTGAAAAACTTTCCGAAAGCCTAAAGGCATTATGTGATGGAAGGGGTCTATCCAGATATCTTTGTGCATATAGTTCTACTGCTAAGTCGGCCGCATCTCTGCATTTTCTTAAAATCAACATAATATCCATTTTCTCGCTATTAGAATACATTGAAATTGATTGTTACTACCACAAAAATCTGTACAAATCAACAACTTTGTACAGAAGTTTGATAACTTTTGACAAAACAGTAGTTGACATTTGCCTGTCCAAAGGACTGTAGCCTACCTACCTGTTACAAAATAAAATGATCACACCGTAGATGAAGCATTCGGCCCGAGTATTCAAATTGTGTTTGGTGCTTTTCCAAGCGTTGTCAATTATTTTTTTGAAACTCAGAATATAATTTTTGCTGCTATACCCGGATAATTAAAAAAAAAGGCTATCATGATTCTTGTCTAGTTGCTCTAATCTGTCAGAGGTTTAAATTTAAGCAGGCCTTCCAGAAACAGCCTTTGTGAGTATAATGAAATTTAAAATGACTGACAAACTAGATAAGGCCAAAGGGTGTGTAAACTCAATTATCTTAGTGTTCTTTACTTTAAAGTTATTCTGAGAGATTGCTGAGGTGTCTGATTTATTTAGGCAAGTTTAAAGTCAACGTAGGTGGTAAACGTGGTAGTTGGGCGAAATATATGAAGACGACGTGCAAATGATAAAGCGCGCCGGGTAGTTCGGAGATGAAATACTGCCTTTTATAACCCAACAGGAAACCCACGATCGATCTTAGGATTCCTACGTCGAAACAACTTCATCCTGCTCCTTTATGAGCGAATGCGAGTCTTTCGCTGTTTACATGCCCCGATTCATTTTGGTGTCCCTGCGCCCTTCTTGTCGATTTTTCATTTGAATGGAATGCGAATAAGATCGACTGAATATAAATAAAAACAGCGCCAAAAGAAATAAAAACCCCACCAATTCGCCCATAATTCTGACTTAAATTAGTCGAAATTGGTGCAATTCAGTATCTAATTATAATTCCATTTACACACATCCCTGTAAACGCTGTTAATTGGAAATGTTGGCACATTAAAAGCTAGTTTATGGCTGACGCGTGGTTTTGCATGCGGTTTAGCTAAATGAATAGGAAGAATGCATGTGCACGTGCCAGTAGCTCGATGAAATTGGGCCACATGCACTAGTGCACAGTTTCGAATGCTAGATGCAATTTTGTTAATTATTCAAGCATTCAGGAAGCTCACACATTTCGAAAGCAATGTCTAGATGGTGTTTCATACAATTCCCTCTCGGAAATCTTAAGTTATGTAAATGTAAACTTTGTGAACTTAACCCTCTATTGCACGAATTTTTGTTTTGGCTGAAAAATTCAGTGTGTACCGTTTTTATGATAAAAAAGGTTAATCTGGCTTGGATAAACGATATTGTCTTCAAATTTACCTGTTTTCTACAAAAATGTAATACCCGTCTACAGGCGGACCTATGCAGTAATGGGGAAAGAAATATTTCATTACAGAATTACTTGTTTATTCAAATATTTCAACACAGAACATAAAGCATCTCAAGGTTTATTATGAAACTTAAAAAAACATGTTTTGGTAGGTCCATTGCACATTGAATGTTGGAAGTTGAATTTTTTCTCTGTGCGGTTGGATTCGATGGTAAAGTAGATATGCATTCACTAGCGCCACATCAACGAGATGAAAAAATAAACGGTTGGTCCATTTCCGGGTCTTCATTCGGATATGATATCGTCCCAACAGGCCGTCCATCAAATCTACTCCACCCATGTGTCGATTATACTCCTTTATGATATGTGGGCAATCAATTTCATCGTGCTTCTCTGTCTTTCTGTCCCATCTAACAATTTTCTGTGCCTGTGTATTTGTCTTCTTAGATAGAAATGGTTTCGTCCCAACATAAGTTGACAAAAGTCGCACAGCTTTATTGTCATTCCATATGTACACAAGCAATGTCTATGCCGAAAGCATTGCCGACATACTCCTCTGAAAATCCGCGACTTACTTTATTTGCTTTCAAAGTTGCATCATCTGATAGTTTACAGATTGGCACCCTGTTGGTCCGAACAGCCCCCAAGTTGTATATACCTCTGCTTCGTAAATACGTGACCAATCCAAGAGATGTATAAAAATTATCGAAATACAAAATATGATTCACAAAATTTGGAACTTGTTGCGACAAACGAACGACAACATTTGACGCAGCTCCAAGAACTGGAGTACCCTGCAGAATTTTGTTGTCACCAGCTCCAGAATATATTTCGAAGGTATATGTGAAACCGGAACTGTCGCAGAGACAAAAAAATTTGAATCCCCATTTGTGCGGTTTATTGGGCATATATTGTCTGAGATTAGTTCCGGTCATCTTTGTTGCACACATTTGTTCATCGACGCATAGTCGCGAAAGCATGGGTACTGTCAGAAACCTTTCATTGAAATGTTCTAAAAGGGGGCGAACTTTGTGGAGGTGATCATGTCCTGGTCGATCGTTATAATGAAGGTAACGACGAATCACTTCAAATCTGAGCACTGGCATAGCCTGCCGAATAGCTTCGAATGGGTGCTTTCCCCATAGGCTCGCACATTTGGGTATCGGTAAATTGACATGAATTCCGTAATTCCTATGAATTTACGAATATCACTCGGAACTACTTTGAATTTTGTGGAAATATTCTTCTGTCGCGCGTACAGATTTATTTGTGTGTGTGTAAAATGATCAAGGAGTTTATCATTCGCAAAATAACGGAAGCACTCATAAGGAGTGTCCAGAGCTTTCATGTCTTCTGGCAATCCTTTCTGACCATGAAACACAACTTCGTTTACATGCAGCTGTATATGTTTCTTTTTCCAAGTTAGTGATTTGAATTGTGGCGAATTATTCGTTATGTCTTCGACGTTACCGGTAAACGATCCAGTTGTCATAGCACTAGGACCGCCTTCTTCTTCAGATAACTCCGGGGAACGCGGACGTTTTTTACGACGTGAAAATTCTTTCGACGCAGTATCTTCACACACCCCTCTAGTTGTATGAGGTAAAGCGGTGGCTCCTTCTTCAAGATGTTCCTCACCAGCCGCCCTTTCTTCACCGTTTATGAAAGAATTTGCGATATGTTCCTCAGCCACTATGTCTTCAGCGATATCGTGAGGACTTACGTTGTAAGTGGGATCAGCGATGCTGTCGTCGCTGTCAAAGTCACCATCACTTTCGTCACCGGTACGTTCATCGTCTGACGGAGCCTCCTCCAAAAGTTTCCAAACATCCTCTTCAGTCAAATCGGAGACTTTATAGTAGGCAATCTTGCGTTTTTAGCCATATCTTAGAAAAAAACAACATGTATGTTGAAATTCGTTTGGCACAATTTATTGAAATACACAAGAAACAAATATTTACCGGAAATTCAAAAACCTCTGAACTGCACAAGTCCGCCTACAAACGGGGTGACGTCATCCGAGTTGAACAAATACATCTTACTATATTTTGAACCAACAAACGGTGACCATAGGCTAAAGATAGTAAGGTACTCACCTATAATTTTTTCCGCCTTCCCAGATCATTCACAATTGCGTATTGTTACCGCCAAACACGTGCTTTCATGCAGAACCATTTTTCGTCTGGTTACCAATGCAAATCTGCCTTCAACCGGATCGCGTCGCTCGAGGGGTGGAGCTGCGCAGACGCGATTTGCATTTCCAGGTAGAGCCGACACCGTCTCAAGGCGGTGCTGTGCAGCAAACCGCGCAAAACTATTCTATTAGGCCCGAATATGATTTTTCTAAAGCTCGCCTTAAGGCGGTCATGTGCATTAGAGGGTTAAATGTATATTAGATTTTGTAACGTTTCCGTAAGTATATTTAAATACTTTGGTAACGGTATATTTGACAAATTACGGCAGGCAATGAATACTACTTTGAATGTTTTCATTGAATAATTTTGTAACAACTAAGGAAATAAGTGACTGGGATATGCGACCGGGCAGTAAATCTGAATGGGCTATTCTTGTCCCATTCCCTAACATCAGGGACAAGAGAATATTTCATGCAATAAAAAGAAATTAGATTTCAGCCGAATGTTACACACATTAATACTTTGTAAAAGACAGTGGAACAGATAATTTCGGCGGTCGTAGCTAGCGCAGCTACATATATGTAATAATAGTGATGTGCAACATCACATGCAGGAGTTTGACCTGCAAGGCAGAAGGTTAGAGCTCCCAAATTCTTGCTCTCACACCAGGTCGTGTGCCAAAATCATGGTAGGTGGTGGGTATAACGCATTAAACAACCGCATTGTTACCCCATGTTTATTCGAACGATAGTACCCACTAATTCAAAGCGACTGGCTATGCCCCCCGCCAGGCATCGAGTCAGATAGAACAGTTTAATGTGTAAAGCAACAATGTTGAGATATTCACCACTTTGAATATTGCCATAAAAGAAACGATAAACCATACAATTTTGGTTGAAAAGAAAATAATATGCATGTGTAAGACGTCAATTTACTGGTAGTTTTCTTTATTAAAAAATAGTGCACTGCCTTATTAACATATAGGACAACCTACTTGTGGCTATTTCCAAGCTTAGCATTTTTATTTCATACATGGTGTCCTGTGATTCTTGGTCTATATGCTTAAGGCGTGTTATCAAGTCATTTAGCGCCAGAATTTTTTAATAAGCATATGTAGAAAAAAAGTCAGAACTACAACTATTCAAAGTCAAATAACTGAAATGGAAAGGTGACTGCATATGCCCCCAAAGATAGTAGTGGAGGGGTGATAGGTAAAGTGACGTCCAAGACCAACACACTAGACTAGGTACCTCTTCCGATCCAGTGGTCGTGATACGAATTATTTAAAAATTCAGTTCCCTGCCTACCAACCTGCTGTAACCACATCTGAACCGTGTTTCGAAGAGAAAGGTTTTCCGAAAGGGGTAGTTCTGGTCTGGTAAACGCCCTCTTATAAGAAAACGTCCGACAAGTTTCCCACACCAAATGTTTACTGAAACCGATGCTGAAATGTTTTTCTATGGTTTTGTGGAGGTTTTCAACGAACCAGCAAAGTGAATTTTGATACCATCTCTACTGAAAGTAGCATTTTCAGTAAATAAACTGTTTTCAAGGAGCTGCAGATGTTCAATGAAGTCACCACAGCATTGCATCCGCAAATGTATATATGCCGGTAACAAAGCTGCACTCGTTGGAAATGGTATGGGTATAAGCCAAAATTATGTAAAGTTATCCATACCTTCTTGTGAGTAACATCTGCATTACTAGATAGCATTCGCACACTAGTGGATGGACTGCGTTCAACCATCTCCAATATCATTTCCTCTTGATCAACGTATACGGTTCGCGTTCAGCGGTAGCTGTAGAGGAATAGATATAGTACCTCTCAGAAATCTGTCGAATAAGCACCGATCTAGTGCTCTGTGATTAGGAAATCGCCTCTAATATTTTACACCTGCCTGTCTTTCATTTCCATTATAATATCCGTAAATGTAATTAATATCAGCAGATACTTTGTTTGAAACACACATTTCACTAAATTTTATAATACAATGTAAACAACATCAGACTGACAATTGTCAGTTGAAAAAACAAATGCTACTCGTGCTTTTAATAAAATCATCAATCTATATTTTACTCGAATTTAATGTTTTTCTTTATATTCCAGCACTTCAACTTTCAATGGTTGCAATTCTCATAGGAAACATTTTCGAATAATTTTATTAAACAATTTCGACTCTAAATGACTTCAGTAACATGTTCTTAAGCTTCCAATCTGAAACAACCTGTATATACTTAATAGACAATTTCAACAGGTATTTATTTTGGTTCTATACGTATTCTGACATACAAAATGTCATTTTTAGAAGCATTTAATATTGTAAACATTTGTAGCTAGCGCAACAACTCACTGAATGTTGATTTCGTACTTGACTCAGGTACTACTACTACTACTGCAAAACTTCCAATTACCCCGGTATATATTTATAAAAATATATAACTTTGGACACCTGACAGCATATTTTGTATTTTTGATATTCTCGCTATAGTTATTACATAATTCACTTTTGTCAAGTGAAACTAATACTAATTCTACTACTACTAATAATCTCTCTTATTACGTTCGTCCTACAATATATTCATTTTCTTATTTTTGTTCATTTTATTATCATTAACAAATCTATTAAATGTTGTGTGTGTTAGTTTCTGTTTTTTCGCCCTGTATCCGCCTTTTTATCTATTGAGCTTCCTTTCTCTTAATGCCTTTTGTTTATTGTTCTTTCGACAATTATTCATTTTTATTTTTCTGGAAACGTTTGGATATTATATTCTCTTATTTGTTTCTACTTCTGTATTTTTTTGTTTCCTTCTTCTTCCTCCCCTCATCTCTACCGTTCCTTAATGAATCTTGCTTCGTGGTAATGGATTGCATATTAAACATTTTCTTCAAAATTCAGTGACTTTGGTATCTTCTGTGCCGTTTCTTTGTACCATATTCTCCTAACAATTGCTGTACAAACTTTCCTCTCTTTCGCTCTCTTTTCCCGCAGCTCTTCCTGTATCTCGTTTTTATCTTCTTTGATAGTTTTGTTATAACTAATTAACCCTGACCTGGTCATGTCTTTCTTTCTTCATGTTTGTGTCTTTTCCATGGCGCTATCTCTCTCACTTCGATTTAACCTTCTGACCTGTTTCTGTCCCATCCATTTAAATTAAATTTTTTTTTAGTTATTAGTTAATATGTTTGCAATTATTTTATATCCTCCCTCTTCTTACCTCTACACGTTCTCCCGTTCTTCGTACTCTCTCCGATCTACTCTCTCTCTTTATCACTGTCATTTTCCTTTAATGGATTTTGTTACATTTCATAGATTTTTGGCTTCCTGTTGTACTCACCACTCTCCCTCTTCTCTTCTCAGTTTCTTTGTTTTATTTCTATTCATTTTCTTATTTTATTAGTTTTGTTATACGTTTTATCCATCTCTTCTATCCTATTTTCTTTCTTCGAGCTTTTTTTCTCTTATGGTGCCTCTCTTATCATCTTTGGCTATTGTTATGACTTTCAATAAATATTTTCTTTAATAGTTTGTTTTTCATCTCTGTGTGTTCACCTATGTGTTCATCTATTTTTCTCTTCCTTCTCATTTTCAAGTTTTCAATGTTTGTTTTCAATACATTTTCTATATTGTATCATATTTAGATTTTCTATATATTTGTATATTATTTATTATTTTAATTAGTATTTATTATAATTTTAATATATTATTTAAATATTTGTATTTATTGTATTATTTTTCTATATTATTCTTTGTACTCTTTCCTTGTCTTAATGGTTTATTTATACATTTATACACCAATATTATGTTACATTTCATAGATTTTTAGCTTTTCCTTACTCTCACTCACTGTCTATCCGTCTCCCCTTTCGCTCTGTATATATATTGTCTTCGTCTACCTTTTTCTTCTATTAGTTATTTTATAAGTTTTTCAAAATGTATTTATTTTGTTTTTCCCCCGTATCCCTATTTCTTTTTCTATAGTGTTGTTTCCTGATCTTTGTTTCCTTTAGTTGATGTTTCTCCTCCCTTCGCTTTTCCGATTTTTCGCAATTATTGTAAATGTATCAACATCCACCATGAATTTCATACTTCTGCGTCTACCTCTTAATGGTTTTTTAAATGTGCTTCCTAACAATTTTGATTTTTTCCTCTTTTGGTTCATCTCCGCTGCTTCCTTTTCCCTTGTGTTATATTTTCGAAATGTACTAATTTTTGTATCGTCATCTTTGTGTCTTCATCTCTTTCTATATCTTTTATTAAATAATATCATGGCAATCTTTAAGTTTTGTATTACTTTTTATGTTTGTCTCTTTCTCTGTGTATCCTTTTGTCTCGACCACTCATCTCGATTCTGAATCTTTTCACGCACTTGCTTTCTTCCCGTCCGTCTTATTCTGTCAGTTTTTTTAATTTAGTGATATCTTTCTCTTCATTCGATTATGCTTTTTATCTTAATATTTTATTTCATTTCCTTCACAAGAGTTGCGTTATCATGCAACAATGTGACTCATGCACGCAGATTTCCAAGTCTTTCGATATGTATTCAGTATAAAGGGATCCTTCGCTGTCGAAGAATACCGTCGCCATAATGTTTCCGGCAGACGTTGAGACTTTACACTTTTTTGCTGCAGGTGATCTCAGGTGTTTCCACCGCTTTGTTTTATGGGGTGAAATGATACACCCACGTCGTATTCCCAGTGACAATGCGGCTTAGACATTTGGCCCCTCCTTCGAATAACGTAGAAGCAAAGACAGAGAAGGTTCAAACCGCTGATTTTTGGGTGTATCCGTTAAACATCTCGGAACCCACCTTGCACACACTTTTCAGAAATTCAACTGCTCCTGAATGATAGAGTACACGCTGCCATATGAAATGTTCAGCACTTCAACAATTTCTTTAATTTTTACCCTGCGCTCCATTCGAATCCATTCTTCGATGCACAAAATGTGATCGGGAGTCGTGGAAGTCTATTTTCTGCCTCTGCCTTCTTGAACCGTCCGATCAGTACGCCCTTCTTCCTCTTCCTCCTTCTTTCTCCTGATTGTCTCTTGAATCATTGCATCATTGCCATAGACGGCTGACACTTCACGATGGATTTCAGTTGGATTTAAGTTGTTCCGCGAACTTCTAATCTGGAGAACGAATCAAGCTGGCAAGCCATTTTGAATGACCGTTACCTTTAAATTACGAATTGTAAGTGTTTAAAACTTTGCTAACAGGTAGAAGACAACGTCTGCCAGAGCACTTCTAACTCGCCATGTTGCTTCTATAAAACTCCGGTAGGTAGCGCTGAGTGCAACTATGTGCGCCTGTTTCTCTCTATGTTGTTATTATATTGATACATATTTTATGATGAAAAGTAAATCAGATGTAATAGAAAACAAAAAACTTTTTCGCTTTTTAGCAAATTTTATATAATAATATTAAAAAGAAATACTTTTATAACTTTTCTGAATGCAATAAACCATACGCAAAGAAAATGCTTTAATTCGCATTTTCCGTTACAATGTGATTAAAATTTTATATTTGTATCTATAAATAAACACATCTATAATGATTTTTCTGCGTTACCTAGAGTTTGCTTATCAGGGCAAAAATAATCGTACCAATCAATAATAAGCGCTTCGTAATAAAAATAAGGCCTTACGACCAATAATCCCAACTTACAACTTCAACAAATTTATTCAACCTCAAATCCCAATATTTTGGCAGATATCCAAGACATTATTACCAGTTGAACTTTATATGAAGGGTTATAGCAGCGAAACGTCTACTCCACCAAAAGTTAGAGGCAATCACATTTGAGAAATGCTTTTGAAGCTTAGTCGGTTGGTGCTAAAACAAATAATTCTCTCCTGCACGCGAAGTGACTTAACAGAGTAACCACCTCTGTACGGGCATTTCCTGGTACTTTTCCCTATAAATCTTTCGCTGAAAACCCGCGATAGAGGAAATTTTCCGAGAAATACATTGCAAAGTCAGACAGGTAAAATGGATCCAATGGAATTTACGAGTTGTTATTGCAATGCAACACTATTTATAGTTCCGAGATTGGAACTGAAGGTGTTGAAGTTGAACTGTGTTAATTTGGAAAGTTTTACCCGTATGCGCATGAATACTGAAGTAATCAACGCAATGAAACGAGGCCGCACAATTGGGAGTAAATATATGTTGATCGACAATAAACATTCTACTTGCGGGTAATTGGATTGCAGTGTATTTGTATAAGTTCAGGAAAGTTCTAAAAATGTGCAAGTGGATGCTATTTGGGTCATTAATTATTCTCTTGTAAGAAGATTTTACTTTATCCATATTTGATTAGTGAATTACATAATTTTGGAAATTCATATACTAAACTAAATAATAAATCTCTAGCGAACAATAACCTAGTTAGTCTTAAAATTTCTCTCTTATGTTACATAACATTGGAGAGCTAATATTTGAGATGCTATAATTTTTCCAGAAGAGTTCTGATTTAATATTTACGAATAAGTAATAATCTTGCTTACTTATTGGCTTGATTGTAATGACATGTGGACTAGAAACTGTGACTCTAACCCAAAAAAGTGTAAACCGCTTAAGAACTACTCAAAGAACAATGGAGGGGGCCAGGCTAGGTATTAGTCTTAGAGACAAAGTACGAGACGAGGAGATCCGACGAAAAACAAAAGCCACAGAGTAATATCAAGAATAACCAAATTAAAATGGAGATGGGTGGGTCATGTAGCCAGAAAAGACCCAAATAGATGGACTACTAAAATAATACAATGGAAACCGAGAGAAGTATCGAAGACCGCAAAGAAAGGTAATGATATCAAGGAAATGGCAGGAAAAAGGTGGTTCTGAGTTGCGCTAGACCGGGGAACATGGAGGACTATGGAAGAGACCTACGCCCAGCAGTGGATAAATAATGGCTGAAAAGAAGAAGACTTATTTGCTTACTAAATCGAATCATTTCGTACCTTTTGGTGTGGAGGTTGATTTGGTGTTGGTACTGTCTTCTATATCACCTTCCATAATGTTCCTGCCTTGAATTAATGCTCATTATCTGTCCTAATGCGCTCCTCTTCCCTTTAGTACATCTCCCTTCTCCATGTCTGTCTTGGCGCACCCCTGAATCTTTTTCCTGTAATGCTTGTTTCAAACGCCTTCCTGGCTGTCGGTGCTCCTTTTGTGTATGTGGACTAGCCATCTCAGCTGTGATTGTTCTACATTTGCTTGTATTGGTATAAGATTCAGGAATTTCCATATGTCATTGCTTCTGCATCTATCTAATCTCGTTTTTTTAATTTTTCTTAACAATCATTTCCATACTTTGTAATATACTAACTGTCTTATTTGTTGTCCATGAATCGTTTTAAGTATGTCAATTTAAACATTATAACTAAATATACTACCTCTTTTCCCCTTGGAGTTGATCTCTTGTTCCATGTACCGTGGCCTATAAGCCCTATTATGCCCCCATTGGGAACCCTGGCTCCCTGAAAAATCTCAGGGCTGTAGTAACGCTTCTTTTTCGTCCTCTTGACAGAATCTACATTTTGAGTTGTCTGCTTGGTTTATCAAGGACAGATGTTTTTTTTTTCTGGTGACCGTGTCGTTTAAGGATACCTGTCAGCGGTCTTATTTTCTTCATCCCTAAATTTAGAAGTTCTTTTGTCGCTTTCCCGGATCCAGTTTTTCGTAACCAGTTTCCGGTTTGCTTCCTTTGTTAGTTCCGCTTGTTTATTACCATATTACCCTTAGTGTCCTGGTAGCTATTATAAACGCAGTTTGTTATTTTGTCCCAGTTCTACCAAGTTCATATGACACTCTAGAACTAGCTTGTTGATTGATTCTTGATTGGAAAGAGCGAGATCTTGGACGCGGTTTTTCAAGCATCTCTAAGCACTGCAGCCATCATTGACTTATTGTACACCATAACTAAGAATTTTGCGTATCTGGGGTAATTCCAACTCCAGTAGTGATTTTTAACGTGTCGCACAACGCAGTGGCACGGGACCTACGACTGGGGCAAGCTTACTACCACAACTGTCACATTTTGTTCTTCGCTAGGAAACTCCTCTTCAAAGCAAGGCATAATTTGGTGGTACTTCCAATTCTTCCATTTATTTCATCTTCAATGATATCCCTTACGCTTGTGGTTGCCCCCGGGAATTTGGAAAAAATTACTTGTTCAAGAGCTACTTTTCTGGTATCTTCTGTGTTGACTGACTGTCCTTTCTGTGCTCATACTGAATATACTAACACTGATATGAGATTTAGGGATTCCCATATGTCTTTGTTTCTGTATCTATCCAGTCTCGTTTTCGTGTCAATTTTTCTTAACTAAGTCCTATGTATATCTATACATATATATTTGTTTCTCGAATAATCCCAGGAATGTGGTAAATCGAGCCTCTTTCGTCATACTCAGTTCAGTGTCATTATATGCGGACCGTTAGACCTTGGCAGTAACGTACTCAGTGAAGGGTGTCTCTTCTTCCTCATCACACACACCGTATGGCGTATATGTTGAGTTGTTCGCTTGCTTTATCAAATATAGATGTTTTTTCTGAAGACTGTGTCCTTTAAGGATACTTGTCGACTGTTCTGTTTTCTTTCGTCCTAAATTTAGAAATTGTTTTGTCGCTCTTGTGGGTGGACGTCTGATAAGAGTCTAAGTGCCTCAAGCCACGGTGGTTGTATCAGTAGCCACGATGAGTTTTTCTTAACCAGTTTTTGGTTTGTTTCTTTTGCTAGTTCCACTTTTGTATTACCATATTCCCCATAGTGTCCTGGTACCCATTATGAACATAGTTTGTAACTTTGTCCCAGTTCTATCAAGTTCATATGATACTCTAGGACTAGCTTACTACCACGTTTGTGACATTAGATATTTTTTCTTCACTAGGAAACTTATGGTCAAGGCATGGACTAATTTGGTAGTACTTCCAGTTCTACCATTTATTTTTTTTCAATTGTATCCCTCTCGCTGATTATTACCCACGAGAATTTAAAAAGCTTTATTTGTTCCAGAGTTTGCTCTTCTGCTATCTTCTGTGCTGACTGCCATTGTTTTTGTTTTAGCTTTGTTTATTGTCATGTTTCTTTACTTTAATTCGTAGTTATACACTTTTGAGTAATTTTACAAATTTTTTCTTCTGCTACTAGTTTACTATGTTTATCCTTCATATAATTCAATAAAGATTTTTTTCCTTTGTTATATTCTTCAGTGTTTTGTAAAATACTTTCCTATTTTTATTATAATTTTCGTTCATGTCGGAATTCTCTCCATGTTCTTCTATGTCTCCTGTATACTTAGCTTCGTTTCATCTCTTTTTCATTTGTGCTCTTCATAATTTCTTGTTGATTTTGTACTTTAATATCTTTTCCAAACCTTCTTCTTCCCTTTTATTATCTTTTCTACTTGGGTGCCCCCCCCCCGCCATTGTTTTCTTTCTCTTTTTCCTATTCCTGTCGTGCCACAGCTTTTGTCAACGAGCGTAACTGTCAATGTTTTCCATATATGATCAATACTCCCACATTTTAGACTTCTTTTAGATAGCTTTGATAACAGCATCTTAATTCTTTTTCTTGTAGCTATAGCTTCTAATAATTTATTGTCTGAATTTTGTCTTTTCTTGTCGTTTCGTTTGTTGGTCGCGATTTTTAGGTAGTGATCACTATTTATTTCTGCACCTTCTTCTTACTCTAGCGCCTTTCACTCATTTCCACACACTGTTTCTACTCTTCTCTGGTATACTTGTGTGTCGTGTTCGTTGATTTCACTTCTAGCCTATAGTTTCACGAAAAACCTCATCGTCAAACAATTCCATAAATCTCTGTTTTCTCTTTATAATGAAAATAGTTAAGAGTAACCGTCTCTAATACCTTGAGAGCAAGTTAAAGAGACCCTTGGAATTTAAAGTCGTGTCTTAAGATTAATCTGTAAATATAAAGATGTAAATATTATAAATCATACTTTAATAATTGACAGTTTACATTTCAAATGTTATTAGATGATTTATGTAATCAATTGATTACAGCGAAAGTTATTACAATAACCTACTACAACACTGTGAATTTAACGAACATATATCTTATTAGAATCTTATTTTCATAGAATGAAAATGATGAATGGTAATATTCATTTTAAACCTGTTTCATAGAATTTCAACAGCGTTATCCGAATGAGGTTGCAAACTGCACTTATAACAATTTCTATCAAGCTGCCAAGATTATTGTGAATACTTTTAGAGAAAGTAGAAACGTTGAAAGCAAAAAGGGATCGCGAAGACTTGTGAAAACAACTGGAGAAATTATTGAAATGTTAGGGATATCATGGAAGCAACTCCTGCTAAGCCGATAAGGATATTAAGATAAGAAATTGATTTGTCATATGGTACTTGTCGAACAACTATAAAAAAAGGTTTGAGTATGTTTCCATACATAATGCAAATGGTTCATCGACTTTTATGCGTGACTTCCTACCTAGAGCAAATTATTGTAACTGGTTCTTAAAAGGAATAAATAAATAATAATGACATATTGGACTTTACTTGGTTCAGCAATGAAGCCTGGTTTCACCTCAATGGGTATCGTAACAGCCAAAATATGAGAATGTCGGCAGCAGATAATCCGCATTTGTTTGAGAAAACACCGTTATATCCACAGAAGATCGATTTATGGGTCGCTGTTTCAAGAAGACGAATACTTTACAAGTTTTTTGCAGGACACATAACTGCCGATTGTTATCTTCAGAATATGTCAACCCCTTTTTTCAATTAACTTCATGATAATGAAATTAGAAATGGTTGCTTCCCGCAGGACAATGCCACAGCACATGCTGTTAATCGTGTCATACAATTTCTACCGCAATTTTGTGATGATCGGTTAATTAGCAAATATTTGTTTCCGCCAAGGTCACGCGATATTACAGATTCAGACTTCTTTCTATTCCCTTATCTAAAAAGCATTATTTGAAGTAATAAATTACAGTATATAAAAGATTCACAAAATCTTATTTAACAAAATTTGATGAACTTACCCCTGATAAAAAAATGTTTATGTTTAGAAAACACTAGTCAACAGTTACAAAATCTTCTATAAGTCCTTCAATTATTTTGTTCTGTAAATGTGTAATGTAACCTTGAATATATTTAACTAAAAGTATACACAAACACTGGCAAAATAAGGTGTTAATTTTAAATGTCTGTGAAATAATTAAATAAATAACCTAATAAAATTTGAAATGTAAACTGTTAATTATTTATGTATGATAGTTAAAAATATTTATAATGTTTACATCTTTATAATTAGGTACAGATTAATCTATAACAAGACTTTAACATTCCAAGGATGTCTCTGACTTGTGTTTTCATTGCTCTCACGGTACTAGCAATTGGATAGTCTGCGTATGCAGCAATAATTGGTTTGTTAGAAAGCCCAGAACGGTTCAAGAATTGGCTTCCTCGCAGTGAAAGCGTTGTCGGTCTGTTGTAAGGCTATCGCTGAAATATTGCGCTCATCGTTAAATTTTTACAGATTACGGTAGTTTGTCTTTGGAGCTGGAAGGCAAGTCGGGGTGCTGTCATCGACCAGTTGAATAATGACATCTGGTAGCTGCCATCTGCAGTTTTTCACTTCGCAAAATAACTTTTAAGCAAACAAATTGCCAAAGGCGACAAAATATCCGTGCCTAATGAATTAAGAAAACTTTCGAAGCTCTTTGTAAATATTAAAATCCGGGGCGTTCCGTTGCGTAAAAATTGCGTTTCTCTAAGTCCTTCCGTTTTAATAATGTTACTACGGAATATTGTCCATTTATTTGTTTTCAACGATAATATTCTGTGTATAAATCTGAATATATCAAAAAATTTGTCGTCTACTTGATAGTAATAGATTGGTAGAACGAATTCCAATTCTGATCACAATTGGATCTTCTACAACATGTTTGGTGTTCAAATCTCAGCCAAGAACGGTAGATGTACACGTTAATGTTCCATTAACATATTCAGAACAATGAAATATAGGCTGCTGAAAAGAAATTAGTTCAGGTAATTTCCATCCTAATCAAGATTTTAAAGTAATATATAGTGCGATTGCCATGTTGAACCATATGGCGAGGTGTAAAAACGCTCAATAACGGCTATCTGACTTGCGCCAATCCATTATATGGTAGATACATTTTACGCAAAACTTTTGTGTTAATTGTAGATCACTTTACGCGTTGGAGGTACAGTACTGAAATAGTGATTCTATTCGTCGAATATTGTACTAAAACCACCTTCCTACTAGGCTTTCCAGCAGAAATGATCTTTGTGCGTAATTTTTGAGGCTAGTCATGCACTCCATGCTGTGCTGGTAACTTAGCCAAAGTACTCGTTTTTTGGGCAAAACGTTAAGTATGACTTGGGTATTGCCTCGCAGTGTATACAAATCTTGTTTTGCAACCCACTACACACACTTTCTCCAGTTGGCAACGTGGAACACTAATGCCATAAGCTTTCTCTGGAAGCCCTCCATCCTTTTACCATAGCACACTGAGGAGAAGTACGTTGCAGATAAGAGACATGAGCCCAGCAGTGGGACGTAAAAGACTATTGACCACTGAACAATATTACCAAAGAGCAATAACAACTTTTAGTAGTGTGCCAAGTAATGTTGCTAAGTCATATAACGTGCCAACCTAAGTCCACCACAACATTTTGATGTCTGATCTAGTTACCATGAAACCGGTAAACAAATCATGTTTTGTTTTTATTGTTAAACATCAAATTTATTCAATAACCAAGTTCAAAAGCATCTATCGCTTTGTTAGACGGTTGCCCAAACGTGAAACTGTTAACTTGTTCAGAGCTCCAAATGGTTGCCAGGCAACGGTTTATAGGACAATAAGAGAATGCGAAGAGGGTATACCTTGCACTAATTTGCCGAAGACTGGAAGACCATATGTTTTGGCACAAGCCAGGATCAATAGACTGGTAAAATCTGCTAAAGACAGAATTGAAATCTCTAGTTGAAATCTGGGTCGCTGTTTTGGGGTCTCATACAAGACCGCCCAGAGAATTTTGTCCAGAAATAGTGTACATTATCGAAAAAGAAAGAAGTGTCCCAAATACACCCAGGCACAGCTCGAAAGAATACCTAGATATTGCAGAGCTTTGAAACGAAGGTATTTTGAAGGATTATAATGGATAATGAGAAATATTTCACGCTGTCACATTCTGAAATGAAAGATAACGATGGATTGCATACCTCTGATATTGAAAACTGCTCAAACGAAGTAAAATTCAAAGCAAAACCGAAATTTGCTGACAAAGTTTTAGTTTGGTGAGCGATTTCTGAGGCTTGGATTTCAAAACCCTATATTGGCCGAGTTCGGGGAGAAGATGTGGATCCTGGGCTTTATACCCAAATATGTTT
>JABXWE010008382.1:0-20055 GCA_014611495.1 Limonius californicus | reverse complement strand
CAGCCGCCATTTTAAATGATAGAAAATTGAATCATGGGCTAAAAAATAATATTTAATTTCCCATTAAAGCACACCAAATTTTGTGGTAAAATATCAAGTCGTTCAAAAATTAGTTGGGGGGGGGGTTACTTTATAGACACAGGGTATAATAAGTATGTGCATCTGTCACCAACCATATTTGATTTTATTTTGACGACATTCTAGCGTTTTCTAGAATACTATTCAACATACAATTAACAGTATCTCCCAATTCGGATCAATTCCAAGCATAATTTAGCAGGAGTTCAAAGTTTACTACTCACATGATTTACCTCATTTTCTACTTTTACGTTACTGGGGAAAAAAGTCTTTTCAATAACAAACTAGCTATATACATGTAACTAAAATCCCCAAAAGGTGATTTAACTGGTTTCAACAATAAGCGATCCAATTAAAAATTTACCTGGATGATATAGCAACATCAGGATAATTTTGAAAAAATTTCACCAACAAAAATCCCACTTTGGCCGAATCCAACACACTGATAATTGGTGCATCATCATTCTGAATACGCAACCAGGATATAATTACCACTATTTTCATTTTTATGGTTTTTGCATTTGTAAGTAACCACATCATTTGCGAAGGATGATATGTAAGTAATTCGGGTAGGGATTTGCATGCCCCCAAAGAGTCAAGTAAGACTCTACCTGTGTGACTATGAACTGAATCATTGTTAATTGCTATGGGATACAGCATAACTAATGCCTTAAGAAGCAAAAGTTGAGAAATCATTGTGCTTTCCAATACATAACACTCCAGACGTTGCCGTATAACACTACAGCTCCATAATAGTCTACAAATATTTAAAATATATCAGTGATTGACTAATGAACTAAGATTAAGTAATGGAACATGAACCAACAATACTATTGGAATTAGTGATGTGCCTGATCAGAAAAACAATACAATACAATGGGAAATAAACTTACACCCTAACCATTCATGCATCGTGCACCCTAAACTTAACTAAGCGAAATGCGATCGCCCCGGCTGAGATTCGAACGCCCCAGCGGACCGACTACATTTCGCGTGACCTCGAGTGGCAACGCGTTTCCGCACTACTCCATCGAGGCCCCTATAGGAAATAAACTGTATTTATTTAACCTTAAATCTAAAATGCATGTTTTGCTGCAAGTGTGCTTAAATTTTCATTTAATGTTTTGCCTTGCAGTTAATTAATATATTAATGCTTCTTATACAGCATTAGCAATTACATATGTAATTTGTTAATTGTTTCTTGCCTTACTTCCTTGAAATTCATATTAATTAATTATTCAAAATATACACAATTACAAAAGGTTTTATTTTGTTTAGTTATTTATACGTATTTCAACAAATGATATGACATTTTCAAAAGCATTTCTGGTCGACAGCACACTGGATCTTGGTTTCGAACTTGGCTCTGGTCTTCTATTCCAAAACTTCCAATAGCGGGGAATTTATGAGCTCAATTTGCTCATTCATTAAAAGTGTATCTGTTGAAGTCTATTTGTGAATTAAAGAGGTATGTATATCCAATTTACGTTTATCGTCGCAGAAGTGTAAAAATGTTATTATGTTTTCTAACAAGTGCTTAGCGTAGTTAGACTTTTCAGGGAATTCTATTTATATGAGCGTCTACTGTTTTGTAACTGGTATCAAACAACACTGTAAACCGTTTATTTTGTAAAAATACGGTTTACCAATAGATCCAATTTCACCAGTTTTAGCCAAGATATTTATGGCACATTTAAAAAATAGAATTTTTTTAATCAAATCAATCCAAGATAATTATATTTTGTTTCTGTTATGTTGACGACGTTTTAGCATGTTTTTCAGTGGCGGATTTCCTATTAGAACAGATAGTCTGAAGCCGACGGCGAAAAATTTTTTACGGTGAGAAATTTGAGAAGGGGCGACGACGTGACTAAATTGTTTGCCCGTTTGAATTAATAATTTCTCAAAAATGTTTTCTACCTACCGATATACAGTACGAAACAGCCGTCCGCCACGTCGCCTGTTTAAATGAAAATGAAAATTGTTATACGGGGTTGGGCAAAAGTGCAGTACAATACAAATATCTCTACTACGGTAACCGCGATTTCAACGAAATTTTCTACATGAAGGTTCCGATATATGGCAGTTTAAAAGGACTTCCAGTAGTCGGAAGTGATATCAACTTTTTTATTTTATTTGGAGTACCCTATATATTTTTTGATATATCAATAACACTCTTTTTTGTAAGCGAAGTGCTTGATGCCTTCATATTTAATAATTTTAGTGATATCGAACAATATACTTAAAAATAATACTTTATAATTTGTTTTATTACCTAGCAACACATGACAATAAAACTATAAAAATCAGCCAAATAAAAAACACACATATGTATTATCACTTGAGAAGCTCAAAATGATCACCATTTGCTTCTTCGCAATAATCAAGTGTATATACCAAACCTGCAGTCGCATTGACTAGATGCTGTACAGAAATTCTGATTTCACCAACAATTCTGAGTCGCAGTTCTTCCAAATTATTGAGGGGACCATTTAATTAAAAGACCTGCACCCTATTCATCTATTTGGAAACAGTTGGTTAGAAAATTTCGAATATTTAGAGCATAATGGGTAGGTGCTCCGTCCTGGTGAAACCAAATATTATTAGGTTATTCCTCTTCTTCAACAGCAGGAACAATTTGATTTTGTAAAAGTTCTAAATACTCTCGACTTATTAATCCAACATCAACACAACACAATCCAAGCAAAATTTGACGACTTATAACTGCACTGGTTGTTAGAGTTTTTAGTACAGTTGGTTTCTGCATCGGATGATGATGCGAATTTGCATTTAAATACCTGTCTGTATGTGATTTCTTTCTGTAAACTGCGTGCCCCAAGCTGCCATCTGGTTTACGTGTAACATGTACGTCTAAGAATGGAATACTGCCATTTTCCTCTACTTGACAGCCAACCAGAACTCCGTCGTTCTGCCCCACTGGCTCAAAGAGATTTAAATACCTCCGCTTCCCGGATTTGAGTTCAGTGTTCTATTCACTCTGAAGATGCAAGTTGCAATGTCTTGCGAAACGTTATTTTGTATGGGTTCACAAACAGCTAACAGGCATAAGCCGATTAAGTATTATTGTCCTGGCGAACAAAATACATCAAGATCAAATCTTTGTCCGCCCCAAGATTTGAATAATATAAGCACACGGCCCAGTTTAGACAGGCAGGGCCTACGAACAAATATTGCTCAAACTTCTAGAGCAAATGCTTGTAAAGGCAAACAAGCTACAGGTCGGACCTTACCTGATAATGCTGGGTGTAGTTCCCAAATGACGACGCGGTCTACGCCGAAAGTAAATTGTAATATTGACAATTTGACACTGATTTCATGTGAATTCTCAAAATCCCTAGAGTGGCTGTTCTTTCTGTTCATTAATCCATTCCTTGTAAATGTTGCCTCATCCGTGAATAAAATTCTATTACGTGGGTTTCGATTTTGAATGATCCAGGGGCCAAATTCTATACGACTAGCGAAATCTATAAGTAAGAGGGCTTGAACAGGGTGGATATGAAATAGATATAAACCATGACGTTCTAATGGTCTCCAAACTCGCATTCGTGGTACATTAACTTGTACAGATACCCGACGAACATAGGTGCTGGGATTATTATTCATTTCTAGCAGTATGTTGTCCTCATTTTTTAGTACTGACTGTATTGGACACTCAGTCGACGGCTACAGGAAAATTTCGTGTTCACGTAGGTGGTTGTGCACCCAGTGGAAAACTTGTCAGTCTGCTAGTCGCCGATTTGGAAATCTCAACCCATATTCTCGAGCAGCTGCTACTGAGTTTCCATCACAAAAACGGTACATGTAATGGATATCGGCGTACTCCCGCTTTTTAAAAGTAAACATATTCAACACTGTTAATAAGCGCAAGCAGAGAAATCAACTTTACTGTTTGACATACAAGTAAATAATATCATTTCCATAGTAACGCAGACAGTTTATATCAAATACCACTTAATATCATTTATTGTTTCGGCTGCTTCAGTATTTAACTAAAACAGGCCTTAACTCCTTTAATAGTCGATTTAGAGAAAATGACCACTCTTTAGTTTCGACTTCTTTTCACCTCTCCTACACGTAGGTGAAGTGGTGACCTCACGTCATGGGACACCCTGTATAAAACCTTCACCTACAGATATCACAATACCACAGGACTCATGTCACGATAAAACATATAAATTAGCAGCATATGGGTCCGTCATACATAGAGCTTTAACAATTAGGTAACAATAATTACACCGAAGAGATTTCGGTTATTTCACACAAATTAAACTGTTCACACAGCAATTCTGTATACATAGGTCAGACAAAGTGATACCAGATACAAAGAACATTTACGCTCATATAAATTGAACACTCAAAAAAAATCTAACTACGTTAAACACTTGTTAGAGTTAGAAATATGCATTGACAACAAACAATATAATAACATGTTTACACTCCTGTAACGATAAACGTAACTTGGATACACTTGAGGCCTTTCAAGTTCACAAACACCCTTTAGCAAATACACCTTTAATGAATGAGCAAATTGAGTTAATAAATTCCCCGCTATTGGAGATTTTAGAATAGAATATCAAAGTGAAGTTTGAAACCAAGATCCAGCGTGCTGTCAAGTAATAGTGTTGATTTTTAAAATAACATTCCGTATGTTGAAATAGACAAAAAGCACAAAATAAATAAAATAATAAATACATATTTTGAACTATTTATTGATTAACTCCAAATTGTACTTCATCCGCTTAACATGCAAATCCTTACGTCACAAAATGGAAATTTTACAGGAAATACGAAAGCCCTTCTTTCAATTTACATTGTATTTATTAGTGAAACCCGTTAATATCAAATTAAGCAAGATCCCAATGATTTCAAAAACTGTATTACTTACTCTGAATGTAGGAAAGATAGGTACGCAATAACAAAAAAGATATTCCCATCCACATAAGGCCATTCCTGATATCTGTTTGGTAAAGCTTGAATTTCTTTCAAAATTGCATCTTTTCCACCTGGCCAAACCACGGGTTGTGTGCAATATAGTTCCTCTATTAAGATTGCTAGCAGTTCCTCAGTTGAATTTCGAAGCAATGAAATAGACATAAATGCACACAATCGATTTAAAAACCTTTTTAAAGTATTGGTTACAAAATTTATTTCTTCGCGGGTTTTGTAATATGTAAGTAAGCATTTCAGTATTTGTTGAAGAAGCGGTAAATCGATTTCCTAAAAATTGTAATTAAACCATAACACTAACTATAATTGGTATAAAAAATGAATAGTCCACAAGATCATAAATGTACGAGGATTGTTCGATAACTAGGTGGCCTAACACAGAGATGGCGCGAATTCGGAGGAATCTTCTTTACCATTCTGTAGAACTATCCTTTATTAGATTAAATATGACAGTACAGAGCGATCTGTCAATTAGTCTGTTTTTGACAGTACGCCAAAGTGAACGTCTCGTGTGATTTAACACCAACCGAAATCAAAGTGGAGCTGGATTCACCACTATTGGAATTCGCTCCTTCGTTTTCAATAGTTAAAAACTGGGTTGCCGAATTTAAGCGTGGCCGTATGAGCACAAATGATGAACCCCGTAGTGGACATCCAAAAACTGCTACTGCCCCGGGTATAATTGAAAAAATCCACCGTATCGTATTGGATGACCGTCGAGTAAAAGTGCCCAAGATACACTGGGGCAAAAATTGAATTGTTTGAGTGTTTCTCGCGACCTTTTGGCACGTTTTGTTTTCGCCACAATCCGAAGGATTTTTTGCGCCGTTTCATAACCGTCGATGAAACCTGGGTCCACCATTATACTCCCGAAACCAAAGACAGTCCAAACAATGGACACACAAAGGTTCTCCGCCACCAAAGAAGGCAATAACGGATTTGTCAGCAGGAAAGGATATGGCAACCGTATTTTGGGATTCTCATGGAATTATCTTGGTCGACTACTTAGAAAAGGGGAAAACAATAAATGGCGAGTATTGTGCCAATTTGTTGCAACAACTTAGCGACAAAATCAAAGAGAAACTGCCTCATTGGTAAAGAAGAAAGTGCTTTTCCATCAAGATAACGCACCTGCCTACAAGTCTGCGATTGCAATGGGCAAAATTCATGAATTGGGATTTGAATTAGTGCCCCATTTGCCCTATTCCCCAGATTTGGCTCCCAGCGATTATCATCTGTTTCCAAACCTGAAAAAATGGCTCGGCGGTAAGAGATTTTCGTCTAATTCCGAGGTAATCGCTGCTGTAAATAGCTATTTCGAGGACTTGGATTCATCGACCTACAATGAAGGCATTGCTAATTTGGAATATCGTTGGAATAAGTGTGTTGAGCAAAAACAACTTGCGTTTTCTTTGTTAGGCCACGCAGTTATCGAACCATCCTCGTATCTGTACTAATATATGTTTAATTCCTACCAAATTCAAATGTTCTTCACACTGAAGCTCAACACTTTCAATTATTGGTCGCATATCAATCTTCAGACGTCCTCTCCTAAAAGAATCAATAGATTTTAAGAGTGCTATAATTAAAACACCTAAGACTTACCATTTTAAAAGGGCTTCTGATATACAATTTAAATCATACATATGTTTTCCTTCATCTAACAAAATGCAAACCTTAGAAATTAAACTTATAAAATCTGCATTGCTGCACAAAACGATACTGTGCACTTCCATTAAGTCTATTACAATACTTCCCACTTGAAGTTTTACATTATCTTCGAGAGAACATTCCAAAATTTTAAGTAAAAGTGTTAAAATTTCGTCGATTTCATCAGAGCTGATTGGGAACGCCATAGAATTTATCCTAAGTACAAAATTATAAATTTCATACAGGGTGTCCACTTATTCCTCAATACCTCTAATATTAATAAAATTAGTTAAAAAGCGTAAACACCAAATCTATTCGCGATAAAGCGGTATGTAACGAAAATTATTATTGTATATACTGAATGTTCAGTTTGAGCCTGGCAAGGGCTTATACTTTTTATTTTAAACAAATATTTATAGTTTCAAATTTCTGATCAACAGATCATTACAATAATATAAAGTTATGTGGGTGTAGACTCAAAGAGTTTTTGAATTATTCAGGTGTTTAGATAAACATAAAAAAAATTATGGTTATGGTAATGCAAAAGAAATAAAGTGCATCAGTTTCAATTTGCTGAAAATATTTATTGAAGTTTAATCTTCAAAACCATTTGGTAACATAAAACACAAATAAGCATATTATACAGAACGTCCCTTACTGCTGTATATCTCTAATTTTTTGTTGTTGTTTATATAACTCTGTCACGCCTATTTTAATTTTTGAAAAATAAATTGATGAAGTGTAGAAACACTCTCGATGCTACGCCACTGCTTAGGTAGAAAATTAATAACTTGACAATGTTAGTATCCCGGAAAACCCAATCGAAGAAGGACTGGATTCTAAACAAATAAATAATAAGCGCCACCGACTTATAATTTACTAACATCGTCCGAGATGTAAGATAGGAAGTCGGACCCTCCAGATGGCTAATCACCTACCTTATCTCTCGTATCTCTCCTTAGGTAAACTTAGTTCTTCATAATCGTCGATAAAGAAAAGACAAGTTGCAACTAACTTCGTATAATTTCTAATTAACACAACCCCACAAGTATAATAAAAAAAAACCCAGTCCCAATTTTACGCAATAAAGAGTTAAATAAAATTACTTTCGGGCGAAACTCAAACAAGTGAAAGACTATGATTGCGCTTATCGGATCATCATAAGATTAAGGTTCTAGCGAAAAATCACGTTACGAGAGGCCTCCGCGAAACGAAATCCTGCGTGGTCATAACCGATCAAAAATAGAAAAATTCAATCTGAAAACACATGCAAACGCAATGCCGTCCCACTATCGGAGCACCTTATACATAAACACGTAAAATTGTTCGCCAATACAATAACTTTGATAATATAATAATAATTAAGGTCTATATATACTTAATTATTCCCCAACATTACAAATCCCGGACACAATCAGGTTAACGAAATGATTTATATGTGAAAATTATGCAATCATAAATAACAAAAGCCACGTCCTCAAAAATATTAACGTGAAATAATATTAAATCCACTTTCCTGTTGCAAATGTAAAGCCTATCTCTGCGAGCAGGTTTCAACGTGGTTATCACCAGAGCCTGCGTTTGGATCGGTCGAGGAAAAACCCATCCCCAACGTTCTCGGCGATGTTTGCGTCCTTAGTTGACCTTATCAATGGAGTTCCCAACCGAGCGTATCTTGCCTAAATTAAATTACACCGAATATTAGCATTGAAGTTTGGAAAAATTTAAGACTGAACAATCTTTCTATTAATAAATAACTCACCAGTCGATGGAAAACTGGCCAGAAAAAAATCTGTTTGACCGGAATAATCTCTATATTGGAATACAAATTCCTGGTGTTTTTTGACTTCCTCTAAACTAGGACCCAACTCCTGTGCCGTGAAGTTTTAAATCGGAAAACTAATTTCCAAATCGATAACGATTTACCACAATTTTCACTCACTTGGCACGTATATGTCCGACCAACCGTCAATACTCAAGTCTTCGTTCCTGGACTCGTCGTTCTACAATTTTTCGGTTTCCCCCTCAATTTTCCGAAACTCCAAAACTATGCGTATAAGTCGACCGTGTCTTTCGAAATGTAAAATGCAAAACGTAGGGTAGCTTTCAACCAGGCGCGGAATTAGTTACAACTCCCTATATATTATTTCATAATTTCAAACATCATTAAATTTACTTTTATTAAATTAAATTAAATTAAGAATTAGTATAGTATTGTTTCTCTCGTTCGAATTCGACGTTAAACTATATAGGTCCCCCGTGTTTCTACCTTAGCGCTGAGGAGAAACACATGGAGACAAGAGGTCGATGCCCTGCAGTGAGACGATGAAGGCTGTAGATGATAATACCGGTAAATTTATAGAGCGTATCCATTTTTTCAATTTTTGATGTAACCCTATTTTTCGTCGGCCTCAGTGGTCTAGTGGTTAGCGCATTTGCCTTTAGATCCGAGGGACGCGGGATCGAACCTGGCCAAGGTCGGCGACATTTTTCTAGAGGGGAAAAATCTGAAAATGCGCCTTCTGTCGGATAAGAAGTAAAGGCATAGGTCCCGCGCCACTGCGATATGTGACACGTTAAAAATCACTACGGGAATTGGAATTACCCCGGATAGGCAAAATTCTTAGTTAGGGTGTACAATGGGCCATATGGCCTAAGTGCACAGAGATGCTTGGAAAACCGCGTCCTAGATCTCGCTCTTTCAAATCATCATCATCATCATCAACCCTACTTTTCTCGATAAATTATTTGTATTTGTATTACTAAACAAACATTTCAAATATCTAAACAATCATTAAAATGGGGTCCATACTCGAAGCATTTATGGGGTAAATTGTGCAACACAATCAATTTGAAAATCTTAAAAAATGACATATCAAATGCTGTATGAAAACGTATAGTAGGTAGGTACTTTAAAAATGTACGATGTTTAAAAAAATAAGACTTTTGTCGTGCTCTTCCTCTTTCTTGTCTGCCTTAGTCATATCCAGTCGTAGTTTACAAAGAAGCAACTTGTGATCGCTCCCATCATCAGCCGAGTTTAAAGTTCAGTCCAGTACAGATTGACTACCTCTTGTATTTTCCCAAGTATATGTGTACTTCCAATCGTGCTCAAAAAATGTATTATTTATATTTGTACTTATACCTAAGCTATTGTGGGCGCAGAATGGCGGAGATGCCCATTGTTATTCTCCACTTCTTCATTGAATTTTTGTTTTACTCCTGGAATAACTTCTTGTCCAATTCTGGCATTTAAATCACCCATAATCAGTATATCTTCTTCTAATGTTATTTTGTCTAGCTGATTCTGTAAGTCATCATAAAATTATTCTCTTTGGTAAAAATAAACTCTTCGCAATACGAAGCATCATACAACAATAAACACACTCTAATAGATTGAAATAATCCGTTGAAGCAGGGCGGTACTTTCCCTGCGACGGTTGTTAATGTTGCCATCGTCCTTAAACTATTTTCTAAAATGTCTTTTATGTGACCATTTTCTTGGGACAAGCGGGCGCGGTTTTAATTTTTTATGTACAATGTTGTAACAACTAATTGAAAATTATTAATCTTTGTAAAGATTACATATTAAAACGTTTGAACAGACTACAGTATTGCAATTTGGTATTTGTTTGTTTCATAAGCTTATAAAGACATTAATAAGGGCCAAAGGTGCATAACGTCATTATAGAGTAATTTATTGCTTCTTACGATTGTAAGGTATTTAGCTAGTAAGGTAAATATGGCTGTACTCGAATTTTATTGTAGACCGGTTAATCATATAATCCTCGTTCAGTTTAATCTCTCTTAATAACAGCCAGGATAAAAGAAACCATAGATAAATAACACACCAAACCCAAATATGGTCAAAGTTAGCTATAAACAGCCTGGGCGTATCTAATATTTTTATTTAATCATAATCCTGCAATATTCAAAGATTTACTGTAAAAATATAAAATAAACATTAATATGGGGTAAAGGTCCATAACGTCATTATAATGTAATTTATTGCTTCCTACGATTTGTAAAATTATAGAAGAAACCATATATAAATAACACACCAAATTCACATATGGTAAAAGTTAGCTATAAATAGCCTGTTTTCATACTTTTGGCGGATCCTATCTAATATTTTTGTATCATCGAAAAGAGAAAACGAATTTTTACTTAAAATATAAAGTACATCGCAAGGACTTAGTCTTAAGACCAATAGGCAACTTAGTGTTTAGGAAATCATATGACTCATCTATCGGCATTTCACTCTAATACCAACAAAATTACGACGTAGCGCCAAGATTACTTCAAAATCCTAGGCAATTGCGGCGCCAACTGGCGCGAAGATCCTTAACTGGCTTGCTTAATAGTGACCATTGGTGGGTGGTCTGGAAAATATATAGTCCTTGCGTCTATGCATTTGTCGGCCAGCAACGCGAGTGGCGGTAATATCAACATTCAAATGCTTTGCAATGTCGCCTGCTTCTTTCAAAACGTCAGCTATGACGTTTTCCACGTCTTCCCGATGCTCTCTTAGCATGCCGAGAATAGTTTGAATGTGCTGCTTAGCTTAGCTATATGAAGTGCCTTCAATTGAAGTGTATTAATACTACTGACACTGCAAATGAAGATCTGCAAGCCGCTGCATGCATTTGATATGCATTTTTTTCTTGATGCTCCATTACCCTCTTCAGCTAATGTCTCTAAAGCCGCGTACAGACTCAAATCAGCTTTTCACGAACAGTTCGCGAGGCACTAGAACCGCTGTTTAACACGTGTTCGCTAACAGTTTCTATGAAGGTACCGCTCAAGTAGCGAACTTTGGCCGAAACTGTTCCCGAACTATTGGCGAACTTCGCCTGTACGCGGCTTAATGCTTCAACAATATCGACGAAGTGATCCTTAAAAACACAGATGCTCTTGTACTTATCTGACCATCTTCCTCCTTGGAGAGGATACGCGTAAGGACGTAAAGTATTAACAATTAAATCCAGCATTAAGGTGCATCCCCACTATGCCGCTCGGAAAAGCCCAATAAATCGAGACCTATTGTCGGCCTGTGCCAACAGCCCGCGCGGCGTACCCATCTCAAACCGACTGGTAGTGTATGTTTCCCCTGGTAGCAGTCATAGGAAGGAAAAAGAAGCCGCGCTGACATTCATAGTGGGAATGTGCCGAACGGCTCAAAAGCAGGAGATTGTTTTGTTACTTTGTTAAATACTGCTTTTATTTCGCTATGGAGTGGACAAACAAGTAATCGAACAAATAGAAGTTTACAAGCGGCACGGCGGTTTCATCATCATCATCATCTGACATGGAACTGATTCGAGGGTCGATACTGGATACGCAGGCCCACCCCATGCCAGTAGGTGGATAGGAATTTACGGGTTGGGGTGGGATCGGGAGGGGCATTGCAGAACGTTAGCATGTCTGCAATGCATACCGCAAGAAACCGCTGCTGCAACACCGGGTAGTTAGCAAACTACGCATCAATGGGATTGTTGAGTACGTAGCCGAAACCGTTATGCCATTATGCGTTTGAGCCTAATAAACTTTGGTTTCAAAGTTTCACATTGTTCTTATTTCACATCATGCTATTATTGTTCTAAGGTTACTGATTGCACATCTCCTAGTTTCTTAATAACTAATAACCTACTTAATAGGAACGCTCAAACTTAGTTTTACTGTCCGTTATACGATTATACATTTGACCCTAATAAACTTTGGTATCAAAGTTTCACATCGTTCTTACTTCACATCTATCTATTGTTCTAAGGTTACTGATTGCACATCTCTTAGTTTCCTAATGACTAAGAACCTACTTAATATTTACTCCCAAACTTAGTTAAACTGCCCGTTATGCGATTATGCATTTGGCTCCAATAAACTTTGGCATCGAAGGTTCGCAGTGCTCCCATTTCACTTCATATCTATGTAGTGTTCTAAGGTTACTGAAGGTTCACATTAATCGTAGTTCACATCTATGTATTGTTCCAAGGTCACTGATTGCACATCTCCCAGTTTTCCAACAACTAACAACCCACTTAATATTCACTTAATAGTCACTCCCAAACCCATTCACACTGTCCGCTATGCGACCATGCCCCCGACCCCAAGAAACGCCGGTATCAAAGCTTCACCCCGCTCGCATCTCCCATCTGGCCATTGTTCCAAGGTAACAGACCGCGCCCCTCCCCGTGTCCCAATGACCATCCAACCACCTACCTCTCACCGCACTGACCACCACTGCCCTACCACTCACTTGGAAGATCGACTCTGGATTCCACCTCCCTCGCATCCCCAACCCTTCCCTCAGCCGCCGACAGCCAGGCATCCAGCGTCCTCCCTCCCGCCGGCACCTGCCTCACTCCCTCTTCCATGCCCTCCCCCCATGTCTCCCCAGGCATGCAGGCGCCCTGCATATCCCCCCTCCAATGATGCACTCAACGCGCAGCACGGTCCTCCGATCTGCATGTCCTCTGCCCGCATAGCACACTCAGGCTGTAGAGGATGGTCGGCCAGTCCTCCTAGAATATGCGCCCAGCGTCCCCCTCGTGATACAGCGAGCCGCCCAACACATCAAATACATATCCGACCCCCACCACCTAAACATCCAATACAAATCGTAGCAGCACGTTTACAGGCATGACCAATAAAAACATTGTTAAGTAATTAATCAAGTAATTAGTTAATTAAAGCCGAGTAATTTCTATGAATTTAGTCTGGGTTAAGGGAGATTACGTGTCAAAGCGCGTCCCTCCCTTTTCCTAGTGTTGTAGCATCTTGTAGAGGCGGCAGTGGTTCTCCTCTCTTCCTTCCCCGGGTGGATACCCTCTCACTTTCACTCTATTGTTTGTCCCCAAAATTGTTTTGATTTTAGTCTCGCTAATCACTTTCGCCCGGGGCGTTTTGCGAGCACTCCCGTTCCCCATATTATTAAAGCAAAACTAAGAAGAAATCCAATGAATAATACACACGTCCGTACCCGATCGCGCCGCTCACGCAACCCCATTCCAAAGCTACTTGGACATAACTTTAAATTTTTAAAAGAATGTGCAAAGGAAATATTAAAATCAACTAACTGATAAATCCAAGTTGAGTTGACTGACTTAAATACCTAGAAACTTGGAATCTATTCCCTAACTTGCCCTGGCCCTCCCTAATATTAATAAGTTTGTCAATTATGTGAATAGTGGATAAAGCAATTTATGACAACTTTACTAAACTGAATAATTAAATAATTAAGACCAGCAAACAAACTAACACTTTATTTTAAAAGGAAAATAAAAGAATCTAAACAGTCCCTAATTTCCCCTCGTCTGACTACCTGTTTTGCGATGATTTATGCCCTAAAACCCATTCTCGGAGCCGCCTGCAACCCGGCTATTCGTGGGAGCTGGCCTGAGCTATTTTTTGACGGGGTCCCTGTCATTGTCCGGCCTGCCAGCGCTTATAAAATCTTAAGTGTGACTTGAATGAACACGACTGAACCGCGAATATATGTATGTACAAGATCCACTAAATAAACCTATTTGCAGTTATTTCTAGCTATCCAAATTGAATATAGTTAGCCTTTTTTATAGCGCAAATCTCTTTCGAGCGCCTGCCCGCGATTATTTCAAATTAAACACTAATTCCCTAAATTCCCTAATTCACTAAAACGCGTGCACCCCGGACGGGATCCCGGACCGGACTCCTGTTTACAAGCGGCACGGCGGTTTAATAGAAATTTCGGTTTCTTTTGGAACTTCTAATTAAGAAATTGAACGATTAATAAAGAATTTGTTGAGCCATTTTGCAAGAGAGGGCAGCAATGCAAAGAAGATCAACAATTAAGTTACCAGAACTGATACTTGATAAAAGTAAATGGTGCGCATGAGGCTATGTTATTGCTGAAGGATAGAAATAAACTAAGACTGATGCACTCTCCCCTGTGCTATAGTGGCATCCATCGATTTTGCAGATGCCAATTCGTTTTGCCGATCGGCATAGTGGGGATGCACTTTTAGGTTTAAAATATTTCCAGAACTAGCAAGCAGGAAAGGAAAAAAAGGAAAACCCAGAGAATCCAGTAATAAAATTTAATCTTGTATATCCCGCACTGGTGTTTTCAGATGTTTAATTTGGTCACTATATTCAGTACGCTACGCCTTCCTAAAGTAACACGTTGTTTTAATTTTAAAATATACGAATATACAGTAGAACGCAAATAGGGCTGCGGGTGGCTTGGAGGTGCGCGTTGACAAATCAGTGGAGTTGGCAGCGGAGCTTACTTTTCACTTGACTCTCGAGCGGGTAACATAGGTACATTCCCTTAAAAAGTAGCAGCTTCCAAAACATATTTGTTAAACTTGCTGTTGATTGATTATTGCAATTTTTTTGTGTATTTCTTATTAATTCAACCCATTTAACCTTTTCTTTTGTGTACATTTATTTAAAGCTTGTAAATTATAATGGTAAACGGATTTGGAATTGGAAAGTCATTGGACATTTCTTAGAAACGTCTTAAATGTAGGTAAAACTAAAGTTCCTTTAAAATTAGATATAACTTTATGAGCGTTTAATGGCTCATTAGCACTCATTCAACATCTTTGTTTATCTTGTGCGCAGCAGAGCCGCAACGGTATTTGCGGTCTACTGTACCTGTGCAAGTTATCGTTATCGCTTATTACGTTGTTTATTCAATATCTAACACCGGTTCTGTCAACATTTTTGAAAACCACATTTAAACAAAAAAATAAATCACTAGAAAAAAAATCTATTTTAGAAATTTCTAAATCAGTGTAATCTTAATAGATCTTTGCTCAAAAGAAGATACTCGGAACTTCTGCCTATTGCAGTAAAAGGAGATGAAAGTGATCCAATATTTTGAAGCACTTCAGCTAGAACAAAATTAAGAATTATTAAAAATAAATGATCTTGTTTTTTCAATGCCAGTCTAACTGGTGAGGAGGTCTATCAAAACAAGAGGAAAAATGGGGTTGCCATTAAGAAAATCAATGATAAAGTCATAGCGCAAAAACAAGTCGATAAGAAATATACGTTAGGAAGTGTCTTTTTAAAAATAAAAATAAAATTGTTTCAGGGTTTTACCAAAAAACAATAATATTACGAATTTTGAGCGGGACTTTATCATCACGCTGTACATAATATCTAGCTTGCAGAATGGTTTAGTTTCTAACTTAAAAATGTGATACCCATATCCAGTACTATACTAATTATTAATTTAAGATACGCCGTGCCGTATATCAAAAAGCAGTTAATTTAATCATTTAAAATTATGTATTACTGTATAGAACGTTCTGTTTAAAAATCGGGAAATTACGCATTTTATCAGTAAAGATCGCTCTGTATAATACGTTGGTTGAGGTATGTTTTATACGATCAGTTGGTTTTGAAGATAATAATAATATTTTTTTATGAAATTAGAACTGCTTCATGGGTTTCCTGTGAACAGGTCCACCAATTTCCTCAAATACAGGGTTATTCCCATAAGATAATGAGCCTACATAGTTATATGTTATATGAAACCCATTTTTCAAGTCATAGCTCTCATTAATTATAATTTTAAATTGTTATATATTAGGAATCCCAGGCACCTTCTGTTTAAATGAGAAATGTTTCTTAAAATATTGGTACTAGTTGTTTATGGCTAAATGTCACACGAATTACAATGTATAACAAGACGAGATAGTAGATTTGCGCTTTATTTTTCGGTCAATACCGTAATAACACATTAATAGATACGCGAATAAATCGTGAACGCAAGTTAGAAGCATATCTACCTCGACGTTATACATTTTAATTCGGCCGAGGTCGGTAATGTTTTTCTAGCGGGGAAAAATTAGAAGGTATGCTTTCTGTCGGATATGAAGCAAAGCCGTAAGTCCCGTGTCACTGCGATGTGTAAAAATCACTACTGGGGTTGAAACTACCCCAGATAGGCAAAATTCATAGTAAGCCAATGACGAAAAAAGTTACGGAGCTTTTACTACTGATTTTAATATCTAAACGTTTAATACAGCGTTTTTCTATTTATGCCACGCATCGTGTTTTCTGTAACCTATTGGAGTGGCTCAGTGGTAAAAGAGTCAGGCTTTGGATGTAATAAATCAAACGCTTCCCGGTACGAATCACTCCAGAAGTGAGAAAATTGTTCTTATTCCCTGATTGGTCGGTACTGTGTGTACTGTCTCCTACTCAAAAGTACCTACTCCAGAAAATCTACAAAGCAGCGTGAAAAACTCAATTTGAAAATAAAATGGATTTAGCTCCTTTGGGCCCCGGTTTCCATTTGTCATTGGAGATCGAATTAATGGCACTCTTCGTGTTACAGTCGCACTAGAGGAGAAAGAAGACTCCACACGCATACACCTTACACCAGACAGATTAAGTATGGTTACACACCACCACGGTAAGCCGCAGAGTCGGCCTCTGTTGTGCATGGCAAAAACTAGCTTAGCCTTGCCTCACACCAAAGTGATGGACCTACCAGGCCTGTGAAAGCTCCATTTTAATAATAATCGTATTTTCTGTTAAAACCCTTGAGTAGATGAAAAAATGTTTGAAAAACACTCACAAAATGCTAAATTTGTATACTAAAATATTGTGTTCTCCCACGGGGCATACTATGCCGACGTGTTGTTTTGTAACGATTCTGCAATATTGATATGTTAAAACATAAAACTTTTACTACATGCGGCACAATGACTACGAACAACACTTCTACAGCGCAGCGCCATAAAGAATTGCTCTTTCATGTAACCCCATGTACATACCGCCGGCTCTGTCGGTCGTATCCCTATACCTTATTTACGACAACATATATACCGACATATCACCCACTTGTAGACATTTAATTTGTCGGACGTCGATGTATCCGTGTGTTTTAAAGAAACCAAAAAAATATGTAAATAATATAGTATACATTCTTATTAAGTATTATGCAGATTAATAATGGGTTTTAGATTAAATAAATGAAAACGTCCAAAATGGATACAATAAATGCAACAGCCATTTTTAAAGAGTACATTAATTCAAACAAACTAAATGAGATACAAAGCAATAACTAATATTAAATTGATCTTTATTGGACAGGGAACCTTAATTGGATATACAAACATATTCGAAAAGTTTGAATATTAGAAATGACAATGGAGACTACAATAAATGCTCAAAAGCATTCCCATCTTCGTGAATACAAAACTGAAGACGTCTTCTTAACATAGTTTAATATCTGACGGTTAATATTTTTAAAAATTGTTCTGATACGATTTTTCATGTTCTCTGCAGTTGTTGGCACTACTTGATACATTTCCTGCTTGGTATGAAATCTATGGTACCGTTTTCTGTAGAGGTAGCAAAGACTTTTTGAGAATCATTTCTGACAGATTAATTAGAAAATGTGCTTCTTAAAATATACAGTGAAGGACTGCATCAAAACAAACATTAAGGGGGAATGTTCCACCGAAATCTGTAGAAGAGTACTAGGGCAGCCTTTTAAGTTTTTACAAACTACCACTAGGTGGCGCTATTAAGATGTGTCATTATTATTTTCGAAATATTTGACATTTGTTATTGCGAAAACAGTGGCAGCATAGAAATTCACCGAGTAGTTTGCTTACAGTGAGCGTTTAAAAAACCATTTTGTGAAAAAAACTGAAATTTCACGTGAATGTTTTCGTTGGATGATTTTTTACTATTTTAGTAAAGGCTTAACTCAACAACAATGCGTAGAATCGCTTCGCTCAACTTTTGATAATGAACTACCATCAGAAAAGACTTAAAGACTCGTCGTGGTCGTGCACCTGTCAGTGATGAATTTCGTGAAGATCGACCAAAATCGGTTGTTATTCCAAAAAACATCGATGCTGTGCGCAACATGATTGAAAAAGATCGGCATGTGACTTATAGTGAGATAGAGGCATCCTTAGGCGTATCGAAGACTGCAGTACATTGGATGTTGCATGAACATTGTTTGGGTGTTCCAAGATGAACCGAATCCCACAAAAGTTGTTCGTTAACGAAGCACTTCCAAGAAAATGACCGCTTGTTTCTTCGGTTATACTGGACATGCCGCAACAATTCCTATAGAGGATCGAAGAACAGTTAACGCTGAATAGTATACAACAATTTGTTTGCCAGAAGTCATCGACGAAATCAGGAAAGACAACCGAAAACGTCGTATCATTCTTCATCATGACAATGCCAGCTCTCACACAGCACATCAAACAATTGATTATTTGAAGGAGAAAAACATCCAATTAATGTCTCATTGCCCCTATTCACCTAATTTATCGCCTGCCGACTTCTTTGTGTTCCCGAATGTCAAACAAAAAATGCATGGACAGCGATTTTTATCACCTCAATAAGCTGTCGAAGCCTTCAAAAACCATATTTTTGAGATACCAACTTCAGAGTGGAAAAAATGTTTCGAGAATTGGTTTGAAATCATGTTAAAGTGTATAAATCTTAAAGGCGAATATGTATTTTGAAAAACAATAAAACAGTTTTCGAAAAAAAAATTTTCTATCCTAGTTTTTGTAAAATCTTAAAAGGCTGCCTTCGTATTTGCGGAGAACTATTTTCATTCCATTTACTGACCAGATATTGACTCAACTTATTCAATAGAAGATTTTCGTCAGTTGTGTGTTTTATGCCCGTGATTTGCCTTCTACAAATTCAGCAATTGTGAACGCCGAATTGTGTTGTAATATAGACAATTTGAAAAATCGGTTGCAATAGCTCCATGCAAAAATGCCATCGATGCAGTTTCGAGGTGTAAGAAGATATATCCTAACATTTATAAATTAATAAGAATAGTTGCAAAGCTTCCGAAAACAACATCCGCCGATGGAAGACAGTGGCAGTTTTTGAATAAGTAGGCATGGGTGCGCCCCCTCCCTGATTAAAATATTAAAATTAATCTTTTCTTTTCTGTATTTAAATAATAATTAAAATGAAGTAACTCTGCAGAAGTTTGTTTCCTATAGCTAACGTTTTAATGTTTAAATTGTCATCCATTCTGCGATTTTCACCGCAAAGTTCACGATCGCCTTGCGCGATTAAATTGTAGGCTTGAAGGTGACATCTATTCGGCACCTACGATTCTCTGTATTCGGTAAACATCGCCTGACCGTACGTATATGATGATTATTGAATTTTATAAACTTTTAACGTGTTTTTAAGAACTTCACATTAATTTCAGGTGAGCGTTTTCTTATAATAACACATATTACTTTCCCATACCTTATAGGTATAGGGTAAGTATTGAATTCATGAAAATTTTCGAAATCGAGATTTTAACGGAAATATCCGTTTTGGGTATCTAGGAACCCAAAAAAGTGGTTTTTAAAAAATGTCTGT
>JABXWE010008381.1:0-19847 GCA_014611495.1 Limonius californicus | reverse complement strand
TATATATATATATATATATATATTCTCATATCTGGCAGATCACAGAAGTTACAAGGCCACACAAAACATTTATACATGCAAATAACATAAATACTACAAACGACGAATGAATTTATGCCAGCAAGGAGAGTAAGAGGAGCGTGATGCAAATTCAAGTGGGACCCATCACTTTCAATAAATCCCGGTTGTGTAAATGGGAATCTTGACACCGCAAGGTAGAAGAAGGGTAGACTACGAAATAAACAAATTTCAGGAACTCTATATGTATACAAATTAGATATTATGCAGGAAATATCTACGAATGCATTATAACCAATAAGCAATAATCAAGTAAAGCTGTACACTAATTACAAATGAATTTTTGCAGCTACAAAATGCAAACAGATATACCGTAAATATTTTAAGGACCCAATGGAAGCGGCTGTTAATAGCAAACAAATAGACATTATAGGGAATAAAAATACGGCACAGTATAAATACAGAGTATTAGTACACTTAAAAAATAATTTGTTAGGGTCGATCTTACTGTGGGGCGAATAACAACTATTGAATTTTAAATTTAAATAATGTTGCAGCGATTCCGCATTTCATATATGAAGTTTCTGGGTAAACAAACAGCGAATGCGAGCAGAACTCACTGGCGGCGACACACAGGTGACATGCAACAGATAATAAAACACAGACTTAGACTGATTTGTCAATAAATATTGAGTAGTTGTACTCGCCGGGGGTTCTCCAGCCCCCTGTATCTAGATAGGGATTCGGACAGGATACGCCTACAAATACGGAAGCGCATCTGCAGGCTACCTGCTGTTGCAGCAGCCACTCGTAATCATAGATTAATTACTATAATTATGCATATCTTCTGGTGCACCAATCCTCCAGAGGGAACTCTGCAACTGGACTGTGTCCAGCTAGACAATCTGTTATTCACAGGTAGTCGCAGGGGTAGCAGAGTATAATTATCGACCTTTCCCCCACGTAAAAGACAGCCAATGCCCTCCTGGCATTGATCTAACGTCCATAGTAATAATAATAATTCAAACTAGGCGGCTTCACGAGACTTCCTCTGCCAGCTGACTACCTCCCCCAGTCATTGCAAGGGTAATAATGATTAACCATGTCATACACATTACCTACTCATATAACTACTTATATGCACTACGCTACTGTTTCTAACAGCTACTTACGTAGACACGCCAATTTTGTATAATAACAATAGCGCGTGTAAACCACTTATAATTACAAGTACGGGAATACGTAACAATTCAGGTAAATACCTACAACACTTCATGGGATATAAACTATAACCTGTGTCGGTATAGTTGGTTGCATACACAATAGACGATTTTGACGCGTTTCTTTTAAAAGTATACATAGGCTATGTATACTAAAAAGAAAAATTCCCTGTATAAGTGGTAATACTATTAACTAGATATTACACCAAAGATAAGCACGCTTACGCCAAAGATAAGCACGCCCCCGCCTAGCTGCCAACAACACTGCCTCTTGTAGACTGCCGCTGGTGACCTTTCGTAACACCCTGCCTCCCCTTGTTTTTCCTCACATTCCAAGAAACACTTGCCTGCCCGACCTATCGTTCAAACCTTTTTACATTTAGGTAATACTTATTCACAGTAGACAGAAACCACTGCATAACAAATTGAATAAATTTATACCAGAAATACATACAAGTACATCATATTTACAGGAATGTAGACAGTTTGAAAAATATAAACGAAGTTTGCCAGCATTACCACAAATATTTCAAATATTTCAGGGGCATTATAGATGAAGTAGAACTTAACAACAGTCGAAATTAAGATAAATTATAATGAATTCTCATAAATTCTAAAAAAAATAGGAAATTCATAATAAACATTATATGAGGATTCTAGGAAGTATGCAGAAATGGAGTGTAACAAATATAAATAAGACTTACTAATAGTAGGCAGGAGTTACAATGTAAATGTTAGAGACACAATACAAGAAGAAAGCAATATTTTAGGACATATATCAAGGAAACTGTCACTTCTAATGGAGATTACTGATCATTGATGAAACTTGGAACTTCTACTTTTTCCACACCAGTTCCTTAAATTCATTAACGAAGATCTTTTCCTTCTACATACACTTCGCCTTCCTCCGATCTTCATCTACGTAATGACTTGCAACTTCTTATATCTTTCGTGTCGTAGAATATGGCCGAAGTATTCTAGGTTCTTTCTCTTAACTGTATTAACTATTCCCGTTTCTTTACTCATGCCAAGAATTACATCTGCATTCTGTACTCTATCTCTCCATGGTAGTCTAAGCAATTAAACCCACATTCCGAAAGACTCGAGTTTCTTGCTAGTAGCTTTAGTGAGGGTGCAACATTCAACATCATAAAGAAGAACTAAATAAATGCAACATCTAACCAGGCGAATTCTTAAATTTAAATTCAGGTGGATGTTACAGAGAACTTGCTCATTTGGAGAAACCGTTTCTTGATTACTTAATCCTCGATTTTACTTCCATCCACAACCACATTGATCCTTTAAAGTACTTCCTAACTAAATAGTTGTAGTTGGACACTTTTGTTAATATTTTGCCATTTATTGTCAATCGGGGACATGATAGTTGTTTCCTGATACCATAATTCTTGTCTTCGCGACATGTAGACCGTACTGTTTACTTGTTTCCATTACTTTAATCAATAATGTGTACATGAGCTTCTCATTATCCACTAGTAGCACCGTATCTTCACCATAGCGTAGGTTGTTACGTTTTCTACCCACGACTACTTAAACCTTCTGAAGTTTCATATATGACCTCATTGAATATCAAATCAGAATATAGTTTCAACAACAGGGAAGACAGAATGCACTATTGACAGACACCTCTGTTTATTGTAATTTCTTCTGACAGTTGATTTTCTGCTTTATCAAAAACCTTCTGCTTCTAACAAATGTTTACAATTATTCTAATACTTTTGACATGTAGACATATACCTACTTTTTGGAATTTCACTAATTTCACAAACTGTGCATTATCGCAGTAAATTCTAGCATGTATTACACTTAACAAGATTTTATGTGTATGGCACGTTAAACCTATTATTCTCTGGTTCAATACAAGCCATTGATTTCTATTGCATTGCATGTTGATCATGGTCTTGCTAAGATGTCTCTTTATACACTGTGTTAGATAATTTCGTTAGAACTATTATATTATTTTGAAGTAATTTCGAAAATTCGGATGGCACTTTATTTGGAGCGAAAATCCCCAACTATGAGATTGTGGTCAAAGTCGACCTCTGCACCGAAGAACGTTTTCATAGGTAAATGTTGGTGTCTAAATCGCTTGTTTACCACTATAATATAATCTGGTTTCGGATTATGTTTTCCGGGTTATATTTGGAAGATTTCTATGTATACAGGGTGATTACTTTATCTTGTAACCGGTAGGTACGCTACACACATTACATCTGTTTGTATTCCATAGGTATCTTAGTAAACTTTACATTGTTTAAATAAATAAAAATCAATGTAGTTGCGTTGGATATACTAAGAAACTACAATGATAGTATTTACTATTAAATAAAATACAGTTTTGCAATAGATACATTTCCAATATTTATTTCTTATAATTTATATATAACAAACATATAACAATAAAACCACCAAGAAAAATAAATTGAATAAAAACAGAAAGATAAACTTTAATTAATGACGTAATAAATGTTCAAACTGCCGTCCACCTTGATGTTCACATAAGTCAATCCGCCCAGAAGAGAATTTCGAACACGAGTTAGCATAAGTGGGCTGATTGACCTCCATGATTCAATCATTCTGTCACGTAAAAGTCCGGACTACGTGGATGCGAAGGATGAATTGCACCTCTTGCAATTAATCTGTTATGGAAAGTTTTATCTTGGTAATTTCTTACAACTCTGTGGAAGTGGACGGGTGCTCCGTCATTTTGAAACCACATACGCTGTCTAACATGAAGAGGAATGTCTTCTAAAAGTTGAAGCAATTCATTTTCTAAATAATGTAAATACATTTTCACATTTAAACTACCCTCAAAGAATTGAGGACCAACGATAAAGTTGTGAATGATACCACACCACACATTTTCAGTAAACATTCTTTGAAAGTGTGCTTACCGAATCCAATGTGGGTTATCCTATGAATAGAAATGGCAATTGTGTCTACTTACACACCGACTCTTACTTACGTCGTTTCGTCAGAAATTAAAATATTTTTTAAAAACATTGGTTCAATAGTAATTTTGTTTTTAAAAATTGGCAGCAATTCACTCGACGTACGTAATCATCTTCAGGAAGGTGTTGCACTAATGTGAAATGGTGAGAATGACCCCGGTTGATTTTTACAATGTTAAATACGGAACTTTGGCTAAAGCCTACAGTTCTTGCAACTGCTCCTTGGCTTATATGAAAATTACCAGTTACTTGCTCGATGACTGCCGCTTCAGCTACAGTTATGATATGCTGTAGGCTCACCTTTGGCTTGGAAAACTGCCCATATTGCCGCAAATTTCTTTTCAAACGCCTAAGGGTATTACGCATTGGAAAGGGCATTACGCAATGGAAAGGGTATATCCGTGTATCTTTGTGCATGCCGTCGTACTACCGCCGCCCCTTTGCATTCTCCCAAGATCAACATCATATCCGTTTTCTCGCTATTAGAATACATTGAACGTTGTTATTACCACACGAATCTATTCAAATCAACAACTTTGTACAGAAGCTTGTTGTGTGACATTTGCCTGTCCAAATAACTCTTAATGTAAAAACATATTTTCTATAGCTAAAGGAGAAGTTAACTATGCATTTTATGCACATGTGAGAAGTGTAGCCTACCTACTTGAAGCGTCTTCTTGGCAATTTAAATAGTAGAATCTCTTGTTGGCAGTATTGTAGCAATCTGTTCCTCCTTTATTTTTCTCCCAAGCCCAAAGTTTTCTGCCAACTCCATATATATATATATATATATATATATATATATATATATATATACATTGGGCGCCTTTCCTATTTATAGAAAAGCGTATGAATGTACAAGGAAAAACTTTACCATCTGGTGGAAATGTACGAAGATGTAAAGGAAATAATACAAGAAAATGATAGAAACTATTATTATATTGAGGCGTTACACTGGGAAATAGGATTTATCTACTTTATATAGGAAGAAGAAATAAGCAAAAATTAAATTTAAAATAATTGCATACAAATGTTTGAAAGTATTCTGCAATTATGCGAAGAAGCATCAGAAATACATCTGGAATGACAATAAAAATTCAAAATAAAATGGCCAATATGTACAATCAGTTATATAATAAAAAATTTCAAAAACGGCTATTGAATATGAGAATTATAGAGGAAACACATGCGAATTACAGAAGATACGCTGTAATTACTTGAAATAAAAATATACATACACTAGAAATAATACAAGAAAATTAGTAGAAGTATTATTTAATATGAAAATAATTAAACAAATATATGCGAATTATAGAAATACGATGCAACAGAGTAAAATGCCAGAGCAATACAAAAAATAACAAAAAATTACAACAACTACAAAAAGTGATCAAATATTAATATAGATTGTATGTAAGTACAGCCTAATTACACAAACAATAAACGGAAAATATGAAAATACTCAAGGGTATGATAATAGCTCAGTTGGCAGACAACTTGCTTTCTTAGCAAAACGTCGAATCTGGCTTGGGCTCGATTCCCCAGCATTACCACGACCGATGATAAAAATCTTGTGCTGCAATCCACCACACATAATTTCCCAATACGGTTGGCAACCGTGGGTTATAATGCTTAAAACCTTCTCTCGATTCCACGTTAAACTGTAGGTGCCACATATACCTAACTTAGTGCTGAAGAGAAACATGTGATAGAGGAGATGCTGATCCGCAGCAGTGCGACGAAAACGCTGTTGATTACGATAATATCTACAAGCAATAAATATAAGAAAATTACAGGAACTCATACTCAATATAAAAATTAGACAAGAAATACATTCAAATTAAAGAAGATACACAATGGAATTATATAAAGGCGACGTCGCAGAAGGTGAAATAATATAGATCACAAAATCTATACAAAAACTATAAAAATAATTCATAGAAATTAGAAAAATCCAGTAAAGTTATGTGAAATAGTTAAGAATAGCAATACGTCCGGTTGATGCATAACAAGATAAAATAAGGATATAAAAAGAAGTAGTAAATAAAAAACATAAAAGAATACCAAGAATTACAGTAATTACAATCTACATAGGAATTAAAAGTTACACTTGAAATAATATCCACGTGTTATAGGAACCATGCAGGAATTGATTATAAAGTATATTATTTTACTTAAAATACTGTAATATTAAAGAAAATGTCGAAGAATTACAGTACCAAGGAGTAACTTAACAAAACACTGGAGTTATGTGCATATTTCAGACTGGGCTTCATCTCTTAATATAACCAAACTAATAATATATTATAGAAATAAATCAAATAGTATAAACAGTACTTCGAGCAAAGCACGGGTGTTGCTACCAAATCGTAAAGTAAATTTAGTAAGTTAGATATTTTACATGAGTGTCAGACTAAAAAGTGTCCCGAGTCCAGTAGGTCGCGACCCGTAGTTTCAAAACCTTTAACTAAAAGCACCCTTTCACCCAAAACTTGCGAAGTCAAAATGCCACCCGTTGTGGCGATCTTGCCGAGTTTAAAATTAAAGTTACCTACATATGAAACTTTGTTTTGTAGTGCATAAGCTCCACAGTCGTGTGTTTTAAAAGTTACCGCGTTGCAGCAGCAAAATTTATTACGGTTGAATGCAATTAAGGTAATTAAACTGTGTACAAAGAGTTAGTCATGTGGAATATTCCGCACGCAGTATCAAAGAGCGTCCTTGGTACTGTCAAATGCAGATATAATTTAACGATTGAACAAAACAAACTCCTTTTATGAAAATATCTAATTTACTCACAATCTACCTTTTTTAGTAATTTGCTTTATCCTTTTTCAACTTACCAAGTCAAAATGTAGAATTATATATCTATATTTACCAATAGATTTTGCTGTCACCATTTCGAATTAGATCTTAACTCAGTTTGAAACCATCTTAAATATTTCGGACACTTTGCACAGATGACGATTTATGGCTTACTATTTTAGTAGTTAATAACGCTTTGCGGCAAAAAGGAAATACAAATTTAACGAATAAAGTACGGAATCGCTACAAATGGCAAAACAAAAATATTTTGTACGTAATAACCCCATCTAGAATAAGTACCAAGGAATGAATGTAAATTATGAGACTGAGGCAGAGACTTCACAGCTAAATTGGGCATTATAAGAATGGAAAAGAGTGAACTATGGATAAGCCACGACCAGGTGCACAGTGTACTGCATTAACAGAAAACAATATGGCATGTGTGGAAGGCCTTATCAGAGAAAATCGTTGAATTTCAATTAGAGAAATTTCAGAAATTGATGGTGCGAGTGCAGAATCTGTCCATAATCTTGTTCGCAATGTGGGTTACAGCAAAGTTTGTTCGCAGTGGATTCCTCGTATCTTGTGTATTGAACAAAAATACTTGCGAATGGGCTTATCTCTGCAACACCTCACAGACTGTAGGCAAAATGGTGCTGACTTTCTTCTGTCAATAGTTGGTGGTGACGAAACTTGGTGCCATTACTACGAGCCATCCAGTAAGTTATCGTCGATGCAGTGGAAACGTTCAAGTTCACCACCACCGAAGAAGTTTAAAGCACAACCTTTTGCAGGCAAGATGATGTTAATATATTTTTTTGACCATGAAGGACCCTTGTTGTTAGAGTTTAAGGAACCTGGAGTAAATGTGAATGCAAATCTATACAATGAAACTTTGAACAAGCTTCATCAAACAATAAGACGGAACAGTCCAGGAAAGCTTACGCATGGTGTCATTTTGCTGCACGACAATGCTAGGCCTCATATTGGTAAAGGAATATCTTCAACGAAAGAAATGGAGGGTTTTAGAGCATCCACCCCATAGCCCGGATCTATCGCCTTGCGATTTCCACATTTTTGGATCGCTGAAAAAGGCGTTAAAAGGTCGGCATTTTGAGTCTGACGCAGAAGTGTAGATAGCTCGAGAAGACTTCTTCAATCAGCAGCCACAAGAATTCTATGAGCAGGGTATACGTCGCATCGGTTAGTTAAAACAACGGGATAGGTGCCTTAACTGTGATGGTAATTATTTGTAATTAAATTGTTGAATACAATTTTTATAAAGCAAAGATGGGTTTCAATTGAACACACCTCGTATTTAAACTATTTTTAACAATGGGCTAATCTAATTTTATCGATAATACGTTCCTTGATACACAAATTTACTTGGAAGATATAAAGAAGCGCCGTAATAATCGTACACATGTGCTTCAATATAATATCGTTTTCAGTGCTTCAGGTTTCAATAATAAGTCTTTTTAATTTAGAGCTCAAAATAGAATGATTGTTTTGTCATAAAATATCGTACGTTTTGCACAGTTACTAATTGTATACGAATAAAACGTTTTCTGAGAGTTTAATGTTTTATCTTGTAACAACATTCAGCTACTTGGTTGTAATTACTACGAGTACATTGTTGCGTTCCCATTTTGTCAAAGAACGCCTCTACCTAATGTTAAGCCTTTGGGCTGGGACTACCAGACCACAATTATAACATATAGTGGTTTAATTTATTTATTATACTTCCTACATTCTCTGCGTAACTTCTCTAAAGATCACTAGAATAACAATAACAATATAATTCTTCCTTAAATATTATTATACAGCTGTCTATCTGAATGGAAACTCTTGGGATGGAGACTCTTGCATTTAAGAGACTTCAACAATAAACTCTCTCTCTAAGAACGTTTCCGGTTTCACAGCTAAATATTCTTTTATTTCTGCTACTGTTCTACATTTTAATTGACCGTCCCTTTTTGCGAATATAAGCAATGACCTACACACTATTCAATTACACTTATCAAGCTTATTTAGTTGATTTGGCTTTTCTAGTATAATAACCAAATATGCTTCTGTATTATGTATACAATTATCGTGACACCAATTTACACAAACCATATGTTAGGAGTTTTTTGGTGAAAGTTTTCATTCAACTTGCAAACAAGATTGTTTCAAAGAAACTAAACTTCACATATTTCTTGCATACTTATCGTAAAGGTTAAGTGTTGGAATTGAGCCGTGCATGGACCAGTGACAAAGCAGGGTCGCAGGTAAGCGACACCACATATGGAAACATGAAAAAGTAAAGGACTCACCAATCTGTTGCTGTTTTTAAGTACTGTAGTGTAAATCATCGGGGGGCCACCCCTTTCATTGCGTCGAACGGGCAGTTTACTGGTAACACTTGGATCGAATATTTAACCCTTTGATTGGCCCGCTCAGGTGATTGTTAACTATCACATCATTGTTCTATAGATAATTTCTTCTGTTTTAATACCATTTGAACACCTGAAAACCAGTAGCACTGGCACACAAAGAGTAAATAGGGGAAGAAAAAAATCCTGCTATGTGTCTGTGACACACATTGAATTGTCTAGAACGTATATGTTACATGCTTTTGGGGTCTACGGCCCCGATTTGCAATTCTGTGTTAGATACGGTGCGAATAAGGGAGGAATACCATCCAACTATGTCTCTGTGACACACGTTGAATTGTCTAGAACGATTTGCAATTCGGTGCTCCCTATGTCTCTTATGTCACTTATGTCTCTATGACAACCATGTGAGAACTGCCTAACACGAAACATGTAACACAGGATTCTGGAATCTACTGCTCCAGTATGGAATTCCTTAAAACACCGTCGCTAGCCACACTTGTACAAACTTTCAATATCACCTGGCCAAACTCCGAGAACTCTCAATTACAACCACACTCATGTAACGACCAATACTGATCAGCATTCACACTTTATCTAATTGTAACTATATACCAGAATATTCAATCACTGGTGCACTAGATTCACTATAACAAGTAATTAGCTACATGCAAAACACCTGCAACCCCAGCAAGATGCCAAAACCAGCTCTGACCTCGCACATGGGCGTTCTTCCATGCGCCCCCTTACTTAGACGTCTGCTTCGTACTTTAACACTCTCTTGAGGCCAAGAATGTGACCCTTAAATTCTCAATTACTTACGCACATATGTCAAATGTGGACTTTATTCAGATATTGTTACACTTAAAAAAAAACAGTTTATATTTATTTATTTGCATCACCAAAATATATAGTTTATACCCAAATAAAATGTACGAGTGTACACACCTAACACATATTTACAACGTAAATGTGTATAAACATTCAGTTCAACATTATAGAAGCGTGGGTTGCATAAAACTGAGGACGCCGGTCCAGCGGTACTCGTAATGCAGAGCAATCCGCGCTGGTCAGTACATTAACAGGTGGACCAATATAGTGGCATATGCAACCGGTCGTACTTCGGACCGCACGTAAAGCCGTTGGTCTCGGTTGTCATACGAACATCTTTGACACTTGTAAACCCTGTGGCGGAACTTCTCTTCTCTGTTCGACTAGTTAGATTAGCCTTCTGCCCCAGGCACGTGCAAAGAGGGCTCACAGAGCTACTCCATTATAGGTAATTAAGAGTCCATTGTCCTATAAACAGAAGAAGAAGAATACGATTCCAGAAGCACAGAATAAAGAACCTTACTTACAAAAATAATTTAAAATTCTAGAATTGGGTTCGTAACAATATTAGTTGCTAACTATCTTCTAAATATTCTATAAAAAATATTAAAATATAGCTGAATTTGGAAATATTGGCGCAGTAAATGACGGGAGAAAGCTTCAATTCAAGATGATGTTGTCTTACGACCAACAAGCCTGGTAGATTCGCACTACGCACATCTACTGTAAGAGGAAGATTAGTTAGCACAAAAACCACAGCAAAGACACCGCCATTTGCTATGAGTCAAGAAACATCAGCACTGCACAACAACGCAACCGCAGAATGTGCTACTAAAACGACTACAGGTAGAAAGTCTTATTTGTCACAATGTACGGGATACGTCAGAATAACCCTTCGAAGTCACATCTAAGCGAAGATCCTCATGAAAGGGCCGAGGCCGACAACTTACGAATTCGAATCTGCCTTCTTGTACTTACTCCTTACTGCTTGATTTCCGCTTGATCGACAACCAAAGGACGACGGAAGGGAGACAACAACCGAAACAAAGTAACGAAGAAATAGATGTTGCATCAGGTTGCACAATAAATAATTTTCCGGAACAGCGCGGAAATGGCGACCAACAGTTTGTTTTAAACACTAAAAACGTTAAACTGAAGTTATTATTGGAACGGTGAATCTTCACGAGAATTTTAAAGGGGGTAACGTACTTCATTTCAACTGTATCAAACGATAAGAGAAACCTTACGGTATTCTCAACTAAGTTATTGACTATTGCTTATATTTAATCCGACCTTAATGTTGAGTTTTATTGTGAGAAAACAATATGAAAACGAAATTACAAGAGCGATTTTATTCCACCCTATTGTTACTGAGCACAAAACATCTGCACGTCTCAAGCCACTAACCAAGACTTCCTAATTCAAGTTGTAAAACAAGCTAGCCTGAGCCGCTTCCCAAATCAGATTAGATGCGAAAATCATGAGATAATTGCTAGAAATGCCTCAAAAAGTGCGACCTGACCGCCTCGTGAACTGCTCGACAGCGCTAGCCAATAAGAACAGACCAACCAAGAAGCGCTATTTACGAATTAAAGTAATGAAGTGAATCTAACAGACAAATTTAAATGCATGAAAACTAGACGAACATAAACCCTGTTTGGTAAAAAACAGAATAGGTATCTTGAAGGATCTTAAACTTCATAAAAATACATACGCAAAAACAAAGTGTATCGAATCACTGATTCATACTTGATTTAGCTATTCTTCGAAAGAAGAACTGGGACAAAAGTAGTTCATTTAAACTTCAACGCAGAAAGCGACGCAGGACTTTTTAACATCACTGGAAGTTATTTTCTAGTAAAAACCCCAAACCTCACATTCTGAAAGACGATATGTTGAGTCATTAAATAAAACATTTTTACTAGATCGTATGTACTTCCGCGCAAATTAGTATCATAAAGGGCTCTTAATGGAAATTGTTCGAAACTTGTCTGATCGCCACGGAAATGTTTGCTAACCCATAATAACTACGGCAATTTACAGCAGCAAACTTGCACATTAGATAGTTTTGAATCGCACGAGATTAAGGGGTTGCTTATCTGGTGATAAGATCCGCCCTCTTGACGGAATATATATTCATCCCCAATATCCTGCTCATGAGAGAATAATTAATAAAGGCCGATGCTTCCATAAAGGTCAGCTCCTATAATCCTAATAGGATTTGCTGCAAATTAAATGATAGTATTTTGAATTTCACTTTAAGCCCCCAAGTAGCCGGCTAATTGATTTCAGGGCAAACACTTTCCGTTGCGATTCGATTTCGGAATTTAATATAATACCGAATAAGCGTTTAAGCGCCCGCGAAGCCGGAAAATGTGCAGTGATACATAACATCTTCAATGTTACCGTCAGACACAGCAAAATTGAAAGCAATTCCAGAAATCCGAAGGAAGTTAAATATTTCAGGAGCAAATTTGCCAGTAGCCATTTTTTCCGCTACAAGGCCCAGGTCACGCACTCCATTCCGAGTAGTCGGTTTCCAAAACGTAATTTGCCTGTCGAAATCAAACAAAGGGTGCAAGCACCGGTGCATACAGATTTAAAAGCCCGTAAGCCTTCCAGCGCGCTGATTACGGCGAAATTAGGGCCTTAAACTTATTTTCCCCGCTTTCGGATAAACATCCCGTTGCGGCGATATTCACAATAAGTTGCCTGGAAATGAATGTAGGCGCGAATAAAAGCTTTTAAATATGGAACACTTGGAATTTGCATACGGGCTTTTATCATGAATATGAATTCAGGCTCGTTCATACGTGAAGGTAAAAAATTCAATAGCAACGGTTTTCCCTTAAACAAAGAGAAAACGAGAGGAAACACTGAATAGAATTGTACACAATAAAAGTTTTGCTTACACTTTTATGATATTCGGTAGGGGAAAAGTTGTTAGGAAATTATATTTCAGAAAAGTTTGTAAATGGATGCAAAAATGAAACTTTTCTTGTAATCAATACTTTAAGTTGACCGAAAGCAGATTTACGATTAAAAGTGGAAGAAACATTTCCCACGACTAAGAGGTTTTCCTCTACATATTTTTATATTTGTATGAACCGTCGTGGGATTCCTATTTTGTCCTTCGGACGCCCCCGGCTTCCTGTGGTTTGTTTGTAATTTTCTCTTTTACTTCTTTTTATTCGTGTCTGTTTTCGTGACTTCTTTATTCTATTAACGCTGGGCTATTTGTACTGTTGCTGTTAAAAATATTCGCTTTGCCAATTCACGTAAGTGTTGAATTCTATTCACTTCTTTTTTCTAAATTCTATCTATGAATCTCCAATGCTTGTTCTCTATTCCTTTTTTCTAAGACTCTGTTTATTTTCGTTGGTTATAGTTATGTTATTTTCGGTTCTCTTAATTCGTCAAGAAGTATTTGTTGGTAGTTTTTTGTTCATCTGGTCTTGGACGATAGAGCCTGATATCTAGGTGTAATCTCTGGTCTGCCTGTTGCTACCTTGATATCCACTACTCCATATATTTCTGGTAGAGACAGTGTAGTTTTAGATGTAGCTAAATACAGAGAAGAGGTAGTAAAATAGATGGAGGACATACGTATGTAACGATTAGGAAGAACTTAGATTTAACAACTATAGAACGATATTGTTACGCCTATGGCTGTAACTGATAAGGAGCCCTTTGTTCTTATTGCCGGGATCACCAGAGAAACAACTACCCTAATATAAAATAATTGGATTTATTAATTACTACGTACTACAAGACTATGACAACTTATTCTAAAACATTTTACTAAACTACTTACAATAATACAAACAGGTACAGCGCCATTGCTAGGTTTATGATTGGGAACACTCTCTTCTATCAAACACCCACCAACAACTGCCAACTATTCACTATCTGCTCTCTTCTAATTCAATCTTAAGTGTCCTTTTATAATTTTCCTTCTGCGCCCATAAGCAATGACCTGGTTATTGCTTAATTTCTCTTATCAATTGTATTACTTATTCCACATTGCCTAATTTAATATTCTAATGTACTTTGAATTTGGTGAGTAAAATGACGTCACTACTTGCAATATAAATGTGTATGCAAATAATTCAGATCACATTACAACAGCTATGAAGCAATAATAATTTAATTTAGAATTTTGGATATTGGGTTCGTAACAATACGTTTGCCATCAACTGTATGAAAGAAGTACCTTAGGACTGTAGAAAGAAGATTCAGAGAAGGGATAGAAAGTACTAGATAAATAGAAAGTATTTAAATCCCCAATGCAAACTCAAGCCCACATTTACGTACTTAACACGAAAAAGTACCATACTTAGCATGCATGAAGTTGCATAGAAATGTATGTTAAGAATTATCTGTAGCTCAATGCTTAGCAAAACCATAAAAAGACCGCATCGGAGAACCAAAAACAAATAAAAATCACAGGTAAGTGATCAGATAGGTGTATATAAAAGAATAAAGCAGAACCATATCAGTAATAAATTAGATCATAAAAAAACCTGAAAAAATACATCCATTAAACTGGAATTTGAAACTTGTACAAAGCTTTTAGCAATTAACGAAAAAGGACTAAAAAATATTTATGTAATGGAGATGTCAAAGCACGAAACCTCGAAGACAACACTAGTATCGCATAGAAAAGAACAAAAATTGGTTAGCAACTACGAATTTTTGAATACGATTACAGCTAGAAATGAATCGATAGATAGATTCTAAACACGGTGAATGAAACAAGCAGAAATACACTCCCTAATAAACAAAACTCTCACGAAGCAGGAAGCAAACGTCCAAATGAAATTAGAGGTATTCAAGGGCAAGTATTTGCACCCAGATTACCCACATATATGGAACTAAAAGGTGGAAAATACAGAAAAAAGGTGGAATATCGCAATGGTAGGAGCAATTAAATACCTGCGAATACTGACGCATAAGATTAAAAGAAACCTTGTAAAAACATAAGATGCAGAGAGAAAACAAACAAGTGCGAGGAATTTAGAACAGCCAATTTAAGTGATATGGACGTGTAATAAACACGAGTGCAAATGGAGACCGGACATGGTTGCTAGAAGTGAGTTCAGAAGGAAAACAAAGCAAAGGAAGACCATTCAAAGAAGAGGAGGAAAGCTAAGAGAAATCAAATTAATTTCAGCTTACAGCTTCCACTCCCAAAAGGCATATGGGAAAGGAAAACAAGAAGAAGAGTTAACTTTGGAAAACCTTTGAGGATCGCAGATCTGCAGAGTTATCTTCAGGTCTCGGACCTTCCTAGTTTTAACCTTTCCGATCACAACTAACACAATGTAATGTTTTATGGATTTTTTAAACAAAATTAAATTTGTCACAACTTCTCTGGAAGAAAACAATGATTACATACTTTGGATATACAGTTACAAGCATATCAGACAGATAAACCAATAACCAATGAACCAATAAGTAAAGAAACATGTAGACACCCTTGATGGGAATTCGTTCCACAAGAATTTTATGGGGACTTTTACCATATATTGACTTTATAGAACATTTGAAGACAAAGATTTATGGTCTTAATTAATACTTCTATGTATAAAAACTACCAGACTTAAAATTAAAGAAAGATGACAAATTCTGCAGACCAAAATCTGAATAACTGTTAGTTAGTTAGAACAGGGTTCGTCAATCAGTAGTGGTGGTTTTGAAAAGGCTGTGGAATGAAAATTACTTGACACATAATTGTTTTAAAAACATATTCTGGTTGCTGAATTCGTGCCATTTAAGTAGTAATGGCCCAATATCTGATGAATCAACGCATATTCGCTGTTGGGAGATTTATTTAAACAGAGTCCGTTACTGCAATGCAGAGAGATTTTCGGCGAGAATTTGAAATCGGCAGGCATGGTAGAGTCCCTAAACGGGACACGATTTTGAAATGGTTCCGAAGACTACGTATGCAGGCAGTCTTTCTTCTAGATATCCAGGGTCTGCTCGTACAGTAAGGCCGCCGCAAAACATTGAAAGAGTAAGAAATGCATTTGAACAAAGTCCAACGCGTTCCGCTACAAAGCATGCACTCGTTTTGCACGTTTCCGAGAGAAGCTTTCGGCGAATAGCCAAGAAAGATTTGCACCTCCACCCATATAAAATCCAGACCGTTCAAAAGGATGACGATAAGGCCGCTAGAATCCAAGTTTCTTAACAATTCCTTGCAATTTTGAATGAAAATCCAAATGTAATTTGTCATTTCCACTTGGATGGCTACGTAAATAAACAAAACATAGGTACTGGGCTGCAGAAAGCCCACTCCAAATGCATCAGAAGCCCCTTCACAGCAGTAAGATCACCGTTTGGTGTGCATTATCTGCTTCTGGAATTCTAGGGCCTTATTTTTTCGAAGAAAATAACAGAACTGTCACGATCACTTCAAATCGATATGTTCACGTGCTGCAGAATTTTCTTAGGAGGGAGCTTCTTGGACTTGGAATATAAAATTCATTATTTCAACAAGACGGAGCAACGGCACATACGGCGAGACAAACCATGGGGAGGAAAAGGAAGACACGTGCCCAACACAATAACTATATTTTCACAGCGTAAATTTTTAGATAACTTATAGAAACTCGGAGCGAATAGAATTTTACCTCAACACGTATCCCCGCCGCAATTCTTTTTACACGCATCTACATACATTACCGAATTTTATTCATTAAACGCACCCAACACAATAGAACTTCAGATTACTATTTAAATTTGCATTCTCTTTTAACGCACCCCGATATGCAAGACAAAATTGACCCACACGCCAAATTAGTAGGAGGAGTGGGAGTCGGACACCTTTAATTCTTTTTAACACACATTACAACATTTAATTGATTTTATTCAACCCACCACGTATCTACCATTCATTAGTGCAATAGAATTATTCAGATTTCTTTCAGATTACTTTTAAATTAATTATATTTAACGCACCCAAATTAAAATCTCCCGCCAAAATGGGCGTGACCAACCAGAACGTCACGTGACTTTCAAAAGTAGGAGGAGTGGGAGTGGGATGACGAGGGGCTATACCTACGTGTATTCCTTGGCCAGCAAGATCGCCTGGTTTAGGAAAACTAGACTTCCACCTCTGGGGTTGTTTGAAAACTAAGGTATACGAACATCGTCCAAGAACACTCGAGGAATACAAGGACGCAATTCGTAGAGAAATTGATGCAATTGAAGTCGATCAATTACAAAGAGTTATGGACAGTTTCATAATAAGAAGCCAAGAATATTTAAACCGTAATGGCGCCCATTTGTCAGATGTTTTTAAAAAATAAAGTGTATTCAAATGGTATGTCTTTGTCTTCAAAACGCAATATGTGGCATTTCTTACAGTGCATTAATGACCAAACGCCAGCCTTTTCAAAACCACCACAACTATTGCCGTTCCCTGTACAATCAGAACATTTTTAAATACCTACTTATTATAAATATACTAGCAAATCTAAATCGCGACATTACATAATCCTAAACCTGCAACTGTTCTATTATTCGGTTTGATAAATATATTGATATTAATTCCAAAAATATGCACGACTAACACAACTACGTTCTAAATAAAAATACCATTATATCCTAAATTATTGTGCCAAAGAAATTGATTTAAGAGAACTCGGAAAACTCTATGAACGAGGGAAGACGTTAGCTCAAGGAAAATCTAAACAGACCAAAAGGGAAGAAAAGAAAACCTGGTGGTTTTGGAAATTCTCGGACACTGAAGTGGTATAATTTTTATAGTTAATACTTATTATACAATAAATAATTTTAAAATACTAGTTATACCAGAAGCTGATTGAATACGACAAAACTACATCATTGTTGTAAGCCAAGCGTAATACACTACAAAACAACTGTTAAATCGCAAAAACAACTTCAATAAAGTTCAAAATACAATTAATCTAGGCTATTTAACAGAAAATCTGTATTATAACATACCTATAATCCCCGATCGTGAGTAGCTAATTCGCAAGGTCCCTTAACTCTATAGAGTTAAGGGACCTTGGCTAATTCGATATTACGCATTCGTAATCCACAAATAACTGAAAATGGCTATTTTGAATAATAACAGTAAATCTTATAGAACTCCATGGAAGTTTCATTGAGCAATTTGAAAGAAATTATTACTATTTCCAAATTTAAGGAGGCACCATGTTGTATTAGTTTTATTTAAAAAAATGTAAATAAGGAATAATAAATAAGTAGAAGCAGAATGGATGAAGATAATTGGGCCAAGAAGATCATACGGTGGAAGCCATGAAGAGGTAAAAAAGTGACGACCAAATACAAGACAGATTGGCGACCTCAAAAAATCATAAGCACAAAATGGATACAGCTGGTACAATATAGAATAGAGTGGAACATATTAGGACCTATGTCCAACACCGGACGACAAAGGTTGATTAAAGAAGAAGAAATAACTTCACAATTTCTTTGTTTCTTTTACCAGTATTTGAGTAAGACAGGGATGCACAATTCTTCTTAAATGATCAATACATATAAGGGTACTATTAATATACTTAACATAGAATTATATTACTTGCTATTCTTTTCTTAAAATGATGGTTGCCTATTCTTTCTTTGTCGCATTCAATGTATCGTATTCACAATGTAAGGGAAGGGAAGGGCACGTGAATTAGCCATTGTAGTTGAATATACTATATTAATTGGTTTTGCAGAGGCAATTATAATCCCATCAGCATCAGGTCTAGCTTTGCTTGCATGGGTTAGAAACTACCGAGGTACCTAATAAGTAAATCATTTTTGTGTAGCACGTATGTAAGCCTACGGCAGCAAGTAAAAAATAAATGAGGTTTTTGTCATTTCAAAAAAATACGAATAAATCGAATGTGGGGGATTTTACTAGTGTCTTTTAGAAAATTAACAAAAATGTATAATTTTTATTTTATATTGTCATTATATAGACTTCTAAATATCCTAAACGTTATATCAAATTATATATATGATTGTCAATTATTGATAACTTAATTCAGGCATAATTTTACAAAGCTGTCACATTATTTTTAATATTATTATTTGGCAAGAGCAATTTTACATTAAGGCCTTCCACAAGAATCTCTAGTCAAATTTTATAAATTCTGCTCTAGCGAAATAATACCAAAAATATGTTTATCTACTTTGATTTAATAATAGGTCCATTATGATACCGAAAACAGTTTAATAATGGAGGCTATTATTAAACTGTTTTTGGTAATAAAATCCTCTATTATTAAACTGTTTTTGGTAACTTTTTGGTTTTTAAGATTGGTGACATTTGCTTTCACTTTGGTCATAAAACGACAAATGTCAGATGTCGAATATACATAACCACAAACTCTATCAGAAATTTTGAATTTCTACATAACAAGTATCTCAAAGTAGATAAAATAGTATATTATACTCGTTTCATAACGGGCATTGTAGCACTTGTTCCATTGGAGCACTCCTCGCTACGCTCGTCGTGCCCCAAACCCACGCGTGCTACAATAAGCCCGTTATGAAACTCGTATAATAATATACTATTATCTACTTTGATTTAATAATAGGTCCATTATGATACCGAAAACAGTTTAATAATGGAGGCTATTATTAAA